>ML660220.1:5257484-5417509 GCA_007570785.1 Antilocapra americana
AGCCAGGAAGAGGTAGTACTGATTTGGCACTGGCATCCAGGCGTATAACCACTAAGCCTTGCAACCCTCTCTGTGCTATAGTGACTGGCGTAGAGCAAGTTCTCAATAAATGCTTTTTTCTTTTTCATTTTTATTGGTCAATAATTGTTTTTAAATCCTTATAGCTGTGTGGTCCTGGACAACTCCCTTCACCTCTCTGGGCCTCAGTTTTCTCATCAGTAAAATGGGGGTTTATTCACTCGTGGTCCTATGGAGCACCCACTGTGTACCTGGCACCATTCTAGGCTCTGGGAACACATCCCTAAACAAGACAGCTGAGATGCTGGCTCTCACAGAGCTCACATTCCCACGTGTGTAAAGTGAGGGGGAAACCAAAACAAGCAAACAAGTAAACGAACTTGATCATGTTCAGAACATGACCAAATCTATGAAGAAAATGATAAGGATCTGGGACAGCAGGTCTTCTGTGGGGTATTCAAGAAGGGCCTCCCCAAGAAGGGGTTTCTGAGCTGAGACCTGAGGGCTGAGGCCAGCCAAGCAAGAGCTCTCATGGAAGGGCACAGTGGGCAGAGAAGAGCACAAGCCAGGGCCGTGAGGCCAGAATAAGCATGGTGGGTAAGAGGGCAAGAGAGGCCACTGATGTGTCCAGAATGGCATGAACTTGGGGAAGGCAGTGGGGCCAAGGCTGGGGCCAGCTGGGGAGGCCTGGCAGCCTGAGGAGAAGAGGAATTTTACTCCCAGTGCAACAGGGACCCTGGGGCTGAAGAGCCAATCCTTTGGCTAGGGACAGGGGGGACCAAAGAGAAAAGGCAGCTGAAAGCCTTCGCTGGGCCTGGCGTGCACCCGACTGCCCCTGGCATCTGCAGGACCTTCCAGCTCTGCCATCTGGGTCACAGCAGTATGGCTGATGGGCACGGGGCCAGGCCAGGACCCAGAGAGGAGCGGGGAGCAGTTCAGGACCTTCCTGCGATGGGTATTGTCTGAGCGTCTTAAGAATTTGAGAACCCAGCCATTCTTGTCCAGGCGCTCCTCCCTCCAAAGAGGCCCCAGCGGACCAGACCAGACCAGCCCCGGCTGGCTGACCCCTCCCTGTCTCCCTGAGGGGGCCTCTCAGGCCCCGTCCCCACCTTGCTGCTGCTACTTAGTCGTTTCAGTTGTGTCCGACTCGGTGCAACCCTGTGGACTGTAGCCTGACAGACTCCTCTGTCCATGGGATTCTCCAGGCAAGAATACTGGAGTGGTCTGCCATTCCTTTCTCCAGCAGATCTTCCCAACCCAGGGATTGAACCCAGGTCTCCTGCACTCCAGGCAGATTCTTTACCACTAAGCCACCAGAGAGGACCCCATCCCCACCTTGGTCCCCAACTATATTCCTGGTTTCAGTGGGAGGTCCTGCTCCCCAGGCCATCAGACTGGTCCTGGGTCCTTTGTTTTCAGACATGCCTGCAGAGCTCTGGGCCACTCAAAGCCCAGGCGAGAGGCCCTGGCATGACTGCCGGGGCAGGAAGCTTGGCCACCCTGTGTCTCTTAAGATAAGAGGAGAAACTTGCTCCATGCCCTGTGATTCAGGAGACTTCGGCCAACCCCCAAACAGGCGCCTCTGGTGGGACAGGAAGCGTCCTCACCCAAGTTCTTCAGAGAGGCATTTTGACTGTATCTTTGCCAAGGCAGGAAGTGTCCTCACTGCAGGAGACGAGCATCCTGGTGTGATTCCTCTGGGCGATAAAGCCTGGTAAGCCCGGACCCCCGAGTGTCCCCCCTGAGGCTCCGCTCCCAGTTCCTTCAGGGGCACTAGGCTGCCCTTGTCTCCTCAGAGGTCAGTTCCTCTGCCTCCACCATTTGGCTGCAAAACCCTCCCAAGTGATGTCCTTGGTTCCTTGTCTCTGAAACTCCACTCAAACAGCTCTGTGTCTGTCCTTGTGCACCCAACTCCAAATTCCCGAATAAAATCCTCTCCCCGTCTGATTTCTGGGCCACCACCCTTGTCCAGTTTGCTTACTACTTCTCAATCTCCTGACCCTCCACATGTTCCCTGAAGTCTGGGGTTCACAGGGTGGCCCCGGCCTCCTTCCCCTTATGCCTCCCCACTCCACCCCCACAGACTGTGTCCCTTTTCTGTCCCCAGCTCTGGACTCTGCTTAGTCCTAGGTCAGGGGTCCTGCAGCCTCTTAGATGCCTCCCCCTGGAATCCCCACGCTCCATCACACTTCCCAGGTTCCATACTGGGCTCCACGTCTGCCTAAGTCCCCAGGTCCCGTCTCAGAGGTCCTCATCCTCAGATCTGCCCCTGTGTGCAGAACACCTCCCTCTCCCCACGGCTCAGGCCTCCTGAGCCTCCTGCCCACTCTCCTTCCCTGCCCCCACCCCTCCAACCCCTGGGCTCAATCTCTCCTTCTGGATAAGCCTCCACGTGGAAACCTGGAAGATCTTCCCAAACAGCAAATCCAACCTGTCCCTAGAACCCTCCATGGCTCCCCAGTGCCCCTCAGGACAGAGTCTAAGGCCCTCAAGCCCATAGTGCCAGGACCTCTAGGATGTAAGCACAGCTATCAGAGATTTGGGGGTTGAACATGTTTTCCCCAATTCCCAGACAGCCATAAAAGTCCTTACCACACAACTAATAGAGCTTCCAAAAAGCAACCAGAATGACAGGACTTATACAAATTAAAAAAACAAACAAAAAAAACGAAGCATAACCACCAGCGCCATCTTGTGGAGAGAGGGAGCACTGCCCAGGCATGGGCAGGCTTCTCACCAGAGTCCTCACAGAACTTGGTCCAGCCTGCGTGTCTCATCACCCTCCCAGCTCCATCTCCAACTTTACCTCCAGAAATCCCGAATTATCTACATGCCACCATACACCTGGCAGATTGTTACCCCTAGCTGTTAGCCTTGCTCTTCTCTCTGCCACGGCTACTTACTCCTGCCTCATTCTGAGTGTCAACTTAGACATCACCTCCTCTGATTCGGAGTCCCCGGCGAGCACCAAGACCCTCACCTTGGGCATACTTCATCAGCAGAATGGTAACACAAACGTTAGCGTAACTGCAGCCCTCAGAAGACACACCAGCCCTAGGCCTGTCCTAACGCCACCCTGCCAGGGTGTGTGTGAGTGTCGAGTTGCTTCAGTCATGTCCAGCGCTTTGTGACCCTCTGGACTGCAGTCCGCCAGGCTCCTCTGCCTATGGGATTCTCCAGGCAAGAATACTGGAGAGGGTGGCCATGCCCTCCTCCAGGGGATCTTCCCCACCCAGGGATCAAATCCTTGTCTCTTCTGTCTCCTACACTGGGAGGTGGGTTCTTTACCACTAGCGCCACCTAGGGAGCCCAACCCCCATCTTGCAGTTGCCTGAAATCCTTGCAACTGTCAATCAGGAACATATTATTATCACCATCCCCCGTGTACAGATGAGGAAAGGAGGCCCAGAGAGGTGCAGCCACCTATATCAGGTCACCCAGCAAGTAAGCCCAGGTTTGCCATGATGGTAGGACTCCCCTCCAAGACTAGGACTGAGGTGCCTGGAGATGCACATAAGCCCACTGTGCCTTGATTGTCTGTTCTCAGACCAGTCCCTGGCCACCCTTCTGGACACACTCTGCTTTTCTTCTCTGGTTCATTCACCCATAGGCCCCAGGCCTGGTAAGTCCCTTCAGTGGGCTCCAGGAAGGAAGGTTTCCAAAGGTGCAAGGCTCTGCCACCCACCTGCTCAACAAGAGTGCAGTGCCTTCTCCCAGGCCACTGGGAGCCTGGTGGCCCAGATGGTAAAGAATCTACCCGCAATGTAGGAAACCCAGGTTCAATCCCTGCATTGGGAAGATCCCCTGAAGAAGGGAATGGCTATCCACTCCAGTATTCCATAGACAGAGGAGCCTGGCGGGCTACAGTCCCTGGGGTCACAAAGAGTCAGACACAACTAACACTTCACAGCTGGATGGTTTGGGCTCTGATTTTCTAGCTGTGCTGAGATGCAAGGAGGCCAGTGATCCATAGCCATCATTTCAGTCAACACATTCAGTGCTTCCTGCATATCATGGCATTCAAATCCTCATACCACCATCTAAGGTGGACATTAGTAGTGCTTTTTTTTTTTTTAAACAGAGGAAAAAATGAGGCCCAGAGAGGGTGAGCCACTTGCCCAGGGCCTCACAGCTAGAAAGTGATACTGCCTGGGACCGAAAGCAACTAGCCTGGATCTAGGAAGAAGAGAAGGAGTCAGCCCCAGCCAGGGAGGGCAGGAGGAAAGAGCCACCCCTAATTGGGCTCCTCTAGCTGGCTCTCAAGTGTGGAGGAGGTTAAGAGGGAGCCAGGGTGTCTGAAGCCCCTGCCGGGGGTTTCCATAAGCCCTTGAGTGCCCTCAAACTGGAGGTGTGGCTTCTCCCCCCCATCCCTAGGGCAGTTTCTCTGGTGTCTCTCCTCTCTTCATCCATCCAGACCAGGTCCAAAGTCCTCCCTCTGCTCTTCTGCCCACAGTGTGAGAAGGTGGGAGGAACGTCTGGAATCGGTGGGAGTCTTGGGTCCCAGGTCTCCAAGTCGGCCGACCTCTGTCACGACAGCTCTGGGGCACCCCGCATCTGGGGCACCCTGTGTGGTTTAATGCACAAAGTCCCACGCTGGTGCCTTGTGCGTGTTCTCTGCTCCCAACAACCTCATGTAGGTAGGTAGGTAGCATCAGAACCCATGCTTGACCCAGGGGAAAATGAAGCCCAGAGGAACGACGACACTTCCATCAGATCGCACAGTAAAAATCAGTGGCAGGGGAAGATTTGAAGACAGCCTGGTGGGGCTTCCCCATTGGCTCAGTTGTAAAGAGTCTGCCTGTCAACGCAGGAGACTCGGGTTCCATGTGGAATCCAGGAGGATCCAGGAGGATCCCAAATACCGCAGAGCAACCAAGCCCGTGTACCAGAACTATGGAGCCTGTGCTCTAGAGCCCAGGAAGCGCAACTAATGAGCCCATGAGCTCCAACTACTGAAGCCTGAGCGCCCTACAGCCCGTGCTCTGCAACAAGAGAAGCCACCGCAATGAGAAGCCCTCATACCACAACTAGACAAAAGCCTGCATGCAGCAAAGAAGACCCAGCACAGTCAAAAATAAAAAAAATAAATAAAATTATACAAAACATTTTAAAGGCAGGCCTGTGCATGCCATTCCAGAGTCTATGTCCTGAATGGTGATAGCTAGTTTCCGCGACTTGACCCCAAGTAAAGGACAGGTCCAGAGGTAGCTGAGAAATCACTAGGGGGTGAGGGGAAACTGAGGCAGGGAGCCAGGAAGGTCATATGGGGTGGCCAGGAGGCAGGTGGTGTTGCAGCCCCACAGAGAATTTGGTTAATAATTAGGTGGAGGAGGCTTCAGAAGTGGGTGGGGGTGGGCCCACGAGGGGGTGCCAGAGAGAGGGGGCTCTAAGGGAGCTGAGGGTTGGGAAGACAGCACAGAGGGAGGGGAGGGGCGCCAGGCAGAGCTCAGATCTCAGGGACAGGGGGACTCACCCTCCTTCTCCGCCATGTCACGGCCTCTAGTTAATGATTCCCCGGCTGACCTCCGCGGCCGGGGCGGGACCTGTGGGGAGATGAACGAGCGGGAGGCAGGGCCTGGGGGAGCCCAGCCTGGCCCCTGTGCCCCTAGTCCCAGGCGCCCATCCAGGGAGGCTGAGGGACTGGGCCCCGGCCAGAGCACGCCGTGATCACGGACACAGACTGGGCTGGGTTCAAGGATGGGGTCAGTGTGTGACCAGCAGCTAGGGGGATGATGGGATTTATAGTGCTGGGGGACCCTGGGCCAGGGTGGAGAGGGGACTGGGGGGTCTGAATTCCCAGGTCTGAGGGAAGACAGCTGGAGGCCTCAACTCCCGGGTCCTGGGGAAAGAGAGGTTTGGGGACCAGGACTGCTTCTTATGAGGGAGGGGCAGGACAGGGGCCTGGACTCCTGGGTTGGAGGAAGGAGGAGACCGGGACCCGATCTTGGAGTCTGAAGAAGGGGGGGCTAGAACTCCGAGGTCCTTGGAGAGAAGTCCGACAGGCCCCTCTCGATGCACCTCTAATGGGAAGTGGGCATTAGATTGGGTAGGGGTGAGGAGACCCATGTCCTGGGAACGGGAACCTGAGGACCCTGGTCCTTACCCTGGGGTCCGGCAGGTGGGGGCGGAGCTGAGAGATGGTGCTGGTTCAGGGTCAGTCTCCAGGCCTGGGCAGGAGCATGGTGGCCCCGCAGCGGCGGGCGGGCGGGCCCGGAGGCAGAGGCAGCAGCAGCGCGAGGGGCCTGCTAGGCCGGGCTGCCTCACCTGAGGAGGAGGGGGCGGGGGAAGGGGCGGAGAGGGGCCGGGCCAAGGGATTGGCGGCGCTGGCGGCCACCTGGCTGGTGGGACAGGGTTTGCAAGGGGCTGGACCGGGGCGCCCAGCAACCTGCCTCCAGCCTGGACCGGCCCCAGGTGTGCCGGTGCAAGGGTATGTGGAGTTGGGACAGACCTGGCCTGAGGGCCCAGAGTCTGGAGAGACAGGCCAGGCTGGGGGCTGCTGATAATGCCCCAAGGAAGGAGGTACAAAGTGGAGAGGGCCCCAGTTGCCCCTAGGCTGCCCTGCCCCTGCGTCTCCTCTAACCCCTGCCCAGCCCCCTGCCCACTGCCGCCCCTGCCATTTCCTGCACCCGCTGGCCAGCACCTGAACAAGACGTTCCCAGTTCCAGGCTGGGCCAAGGCCCAGCCCTGGCCCCAGACCCCTCCTGCACCCCAACTCCTGCCCCAGCCTCTGCCCCCTCCCGTGTCCCCACCTCTATTCACCCTCCCCCCCAGCCCCCTCCCCCAGCTGCTTTCCTACAAGTCACGGGGGCTGGTTTGCTTTGGCAGCCTCTGCCGCCTGCGCCTGCAGCTGATGACCTCTGGAGCTGGGAAGCCCTAGACAAGGGGGATGGGGACTTGGCCCGGAAGAGGCAGCAGGAGTGCTGAGGCCCAGGCCAAGCAGCCGGAAGCGTCCACGGGCAGATTCGCGCTGTCCCGCCAGCAGCCTGGGAGTCATCGACGTCAGACCCCAGGGCCGGATAAACACCCGGACGCACAGGGTCACTACCTGTGGACAGCTGCCACCCAGACTCAGTCAGGCCACAGCTGCTCACCCCAGACGGGCCACCCCTACGCCAACGGACCCAGCCACTGGCCCCACGCACCCCTGCACTCAGAGCCACGGCCTCACCTGGGGGACAGGCCGGTGCAGGTCTGCGCTGCCCTGCCCCTAGTCTCTCCTCGTCCCCTTCCAGTCATAGCCCTCTCTCCTTCCCTAACCACCCCCCACCTCCACTACCAGTCCCTTCCTCCCCTCCAGTCTGGGCTCCCTTGAAACTCCTGGTCCCCGCTGAGCTAATGACTCCCTGAACTTCAACACTAATCAAGTATCAAGCGGCTGCACCCGCTGAGACTTCAGGCAGGTGCCGAGCCTGAAATGTGGCCCCCGTCTGTCCTTCCCTGTCCTGGTCCCGGAATGTGTGCACAGAGACCCTGTCACCTGCCCAGGAGGGCAGGTCCCCGGAAACACCAGGGGACTCTCTCAGATTTGGAGGGGGTGTGGAAGGTGACTGGGCTCACGAGAGAGACTGTGAATCAAGTCCAAGAATCTTTATTTCATGAACAAAACTACTTGTGTAAAGAGAGACGAGGCTGAATGGGCCCCTTTCTAAGTGGCCACAATCCAAGGCTGGTGAGAGAGGGTGGGGTGGGCTGGGGTGAGAGTGCATTGCAGGGAGAGGAGACCCCAGGTCCAGCCAGAGGAAGCAGGAGGGGAAATGGCACTGGGGGCTGGAGGGGAGTTGGGGGGTGTCCAGGAACCCCCTGCCCCGAACCGTTCCAGCCATCACAAGCCCCACTGGGCGGGGAGGGGGCAGGGAGGCCGCTGGGCCCCCGTTAGTGCGTGTCCGAAGCGGCCAGTGTGTGCAAATCAGCAAGAAGGAGGGGTGCGGAGCCGCTGCCCCCACCTCACCGCCCCCCCCAAAACAGGCAGCAGAAGCAGGGGTGGGGCAGCGGCAGTATTGCTTTAGCCATCATGCATGGCGTGGGTGGGTGATGGGGCAGGAGGAAGAAGGCTGGATTAGGGGTGTGAGCCGAGCCCCCTGACCCCTCCCACCCTGGAGGCTCCATTGGCAGGACTCTGAGGCTTGTGAGGCCCAGGAATGGCCAACCCCCAACGGGTGCAGGCCTTGCCTGGATGTTCCTCCATTAGGGCTGGCTCGTCCTTGAGGCGGAGCCCAGGGCCTAAAAGGGGAGAGACAGGGCATGACAAACCTAACAGTGAGCTGGCACCTCCCAGGCTCTCCAGCCCGCTGCCTGCCCAACTTACGGGGGTTATTCAGCCACCTGGACACCCGTACAATTCTCTTTGCTTTCTGAGGTGATGGCCAAGTATTCCGAGCTGTGGGGACAAAAGCCAGGTGTACAGCGACCCCATCGTCAGTCTAGCCCATCCCCCAATGGAGACAGACGACGGTGGAGGTCTCTGTCCCCCAGGGGCACAGGGGTCAGAGAGAAGAGGAGGCTGCAAGCTGGATCCTAGGGATCCAAGAGGAGCCCAGGCTGGAGGTCTGGAGTCCTGAATGTGAGAGGGAGGAGGGGTTCTGCGGGCCCAGACTCCTGGGTCCCCAGGGGGTTGGGGTCTGAGTCTGAGGAAGCAGCGAGTGGGAGGCTCGGACTCCTGGGTCCTGGTGGATAAAAAGGGCTAGGGCCTGGAGTCGTGTGTCTCTGGGGCAGAGGATGCCAGGCCTGAGCCCTGGATACTGACAGAAGTGGGGGCTAAGAGTCTGAGCGGGGAGGGGTGGGGACCCAACCGTGGCCTCATCCCATCTCTGGCATCAAACGGTCCCCTTTGGGGAGGACTGGCAGAAGGTCCCTGGGTCACTTCCCCACCCACCTCCCCACTCAGCCCATGTTCCCCTCCGGGAAGCACTAGGTGTCCTGGGCTGCTTCTCCCCTCCTCAGGACCCCACTCACGCATTCTCCTGGGCGGCAGCCTCCGTGGCAGCGGCAATCTTCTTGTAGCAGTAAACCATCTCTGCCACGAGCCAGATGGTCAACACCACGATGAGCACGTACATCATGATCTCGGACACGATGGACGCCATGTCTCTGTTGGCTGCAGGGGCCGGGCAGGGTCAGGTGGTAGCCTCAGTGTGTCCTGAGCTTGCTGTGCAAGCCTGGGCAAGTGGCTTGACCGCCCTGGGCCTTGTCTGCAAATGAGCCATGCTCTCCCCCTAGAGTAACCACAATGTTACTGTGGTTCTTAATAATCAGCCTTGGAAGCACTTTGGGATCGCCCTGAACCTGCCTCCTGGTGTGACTCGAGGGTGCCTCCGTGTCATACAGGTGGGTATAAGTGCCCCAGAGCTGTAGCTCTGCAATGAGAAGGCTCAGGTTCAAATCCTGGCTCTGCCACTTGCCAGCTGTGTGACCTTGGGCAAGTGACTCAGCCTCTCTGGGTCTCAATTTCCCCACCTGTAAAAAGTTGATAATCATAGTATCTCCTTCGGGGAGTATTGTGAGAATTAAATAAGCATTTAAAACCCTTAGAATAGTGCTTGATATACAGAGAGCACTTGATACATGTTTACTATTGTTAATATTATTGGTGCGAATCAACACAGTAGTTAATAGCAGGGCTCTGCGGCCAGACTGTCAAGGTCCAAATCTTATCTCTGCCTCTGCTGTGTGACCACAGGCAAATGACTCCACCTCTCTGGGCCTCTATCCCCCTGCTGTAAAATAAGGATGATAATACTCATGCCTTCTCACAGGGTTGCTGGGAAGAGGAAATGAGTTAATATCTGTAACATGCATGGATGTGCCCACAGTCAGCACTGCCTTAGCAATGGCTATTCGCTGACGTTTTCCGGAAACCCTCTCTCCTTTCCACAGCCCTGGCTCTTGCCAATGTCAGCTTCCTTTCACTGAGCCTAAATTTAAACTGTAAAAGGAGCATGTTCAGCCGGGGAACCAGAACGGAAGCCCACTGTGGCATTCTCAGCTGGATTTTGTAGGTGTCCACCTTGCATCCCCAGTCCCTCCTTCTGGATGGCCGGGACCTCATTTCCCCCACTGTTCCCACATGGTCTTCCTCCCCTAGGTGTGCGCTCAGTTGCTTAGTCATGTCTGACTCTTTGCAACCCTATGAACTGTAGCTCGCCAGGCTCCTCTGTCCATGGGATTTTCCAGGCAAGAACACTGGAGCGGGTTGCCATTTCCTCCTCCCCTGGGAGTGGGCGCTTTCTGCTGCTCCACCAGAAGCAGATGGTACCAGGGCTTTCTGGGCCACAGGGAGGGGGGTGCAGGGCCCGATGCTTCTCCCCTGCTTCCCGGCAGGAGGAGGTGGGGACAGGACTCCACACCTCACCTGCTTGCTGTTCGCTTGTTCTTTCACTCCAGAGATACTGTGAATGTTTCTCCTGCAGTGAAAGCATGCTCTCCTCTGGGGCTCTGTCCTGAGCTCTTTATCTGAGCATCTCCCTGACTCTGAAACAACCCCAAGGATACAGAGTCCAGGCTTCCCATGTCAGCGATGCACAGAGTTGAATACATGTTGGATAAAGCTCAGTGGTAAAGAATCTGCCTGCCAGTAAAGGAGATGCAAGAGATGTGGGTTCGATCCCTGGGTTGTGAAGATTCCCTGGAATAGGAAATGGCAACCCACTCTAGTATTCTTGCCTGGGAAATTCCATAGACAGAAGAGCCTGGTGGTCGGGCTACAGTCCAGGGGTCACAAAGAGTCGGACATGACTGAACACACACACAAGCAAGCATGGATAAAACTCAGTCATCAGAATTCTCGCCCCTGCTCCTGGAACTCACCAACCAAATGGGTTTAAGTAAACTGGTATCCTGCTCTCCCAATCAGATTAGGATGGTGACAGGTGTGGTTCTTTGGGCCATCTGCAGGACAAGTTTACTGAGGACTTCCCCTGGGGCTCAGACAATAAAGAATCTGCCTGCAATGCAGGAGACTTGGGCTTGATCCCTGGGTCAGAAGATCCCCGGTGAATGGCTACCCACTCCAGTATTCTTGTCTGGAGAATTTCACAGAGGAGCCTGGCGGGCTATGGTCCACAATGTTGCAAAGTCAGACACGACTGAGCAACCTACTTCACTTCAGAGAGGAGAAAGTGCCGGCGAGGATGCACAGCCAGGATTGCACTCAGAGCCAGGAGTCAACTCCGACTGACTGCAGGGTCCAAGCTCTTATCTACTCTTTTTTTTTTTTTTTTTTTTTTAGTCTTTCATACAATTTTATTTTCTCCCTTCAACCATAATAATATGATACCCAAATTTTGTCTTTACTGGAGGGTCTGTAAACACAGGCTTATCCAGCACACTTATAGGTAAGGCGAACGCTGCTTCTTGAAATGGTCCTACCATGGACCCTCTGGTCATCCAACCCAAGTCACCCCCTTGCCTGGCTTTATCTTCACTATATTGTGCAGCCACTTCATTGAATTTCATTCCAGACTTTAACTTTTCCATGGCTTCTAAGATTTTTCCATGTTTTTCACACAGAATGTGTCTGACCTTTACTGCATTGCCACCACCTTTGGGACCCTGAGCCTTCTTCTCAGAACTCTCACTCCCAGAGGCTGCTTTTCCTTTTCCCCCTTTTCCAGAACCGCTTTTTCCTTTCAGCGGCATTTCCAAAGTCTCTCTTATCTACTCTTGAAAGCTGCCGCAGCCAAAGAAAGACTTGAAAATGGCAATGGTATGTCCAGTACAGTCTCCATCAACCCACAGACATCTCAGGAGGTGGGGCTGTTGTCCCCCACCCTCCACTTCACAGATGAGAAACTGAGACAGAGCAGTCAGACCTGGGAGCAGAGGCAGTTTCTCTCAAGGGGGCCTTTGATTTCTTCAAAATCCCCGAATCTTCCGAGAGCTTCACCGGCTCGCCCTCAGGGGCAGAAGCGCCAGCCTGCACGTCCACGGCCGTAGGTCTCACCAGCCTCAGTCCCCTCCACACTGCTCCCCTCTTACTGGGTGTGTCCAGGCAGAATAAGCCTTCCTGTCCCCAGGTGCCAGCCCCACCCCTGGTGGGGGACCCCAGATGCTTCCTACCATCTTCTGCACCCCTCCCAGCTCAGTGAAGGCCTCATCTCCAGCACCCACTGCTCCCCTCTCTGGAAACAACTCAGTTCATTACTGAGGGGTCATGACCAGGAGGCAATCCTGCTGACAGGTAATGTTGAAATGGCGGTAAGACAGTGGCTTATGATAAAGAAGACAGCAATTGCTACTGATGCTAACAATACAATAATACCATGGGGAATGAAACGCCAGAGTGACACATAATGTTAAAAATACTACAAAATAAGCACGGATGCTGAATACATACCAAATACAATTTTTTTAAATACCATGATATGACTGATAATATTTTAGAACACTACAGCATGGTGTTCTAAGGATTAAAAAACATGATTATATGGTGGATAATATTAAAAGTACTCTGGGATGATGAATTATAATAAAAAAAGTACTGTTGTTATGTTTGGTGTTTGGTAATGTGAAAACACTAGAGCGTATGTATAACATAACATACTATATCACAGTGGGTAAGGTCAAAAAAGCAGTACTATAACACGGTGGATTAATAAACACTGGAGTATGGTGGATGGTGCAAAAACTACAGGCTCTGGGAAGATAACAGAAATAGTCCTATATTACATAAACATAAGTCCGTGTGTGCTAAGTCACTTCAGTTGTGTTCAACTCTTTGTGACCCTGTGGGCTGTAGTCCACCAGGCTCTCTGTCCATGGGATAGCCCAGACAAGAATACTGGAGAGGCTTGTTATCCCCTTCTCCAGGGGATCTTCCCAACCCAGGGATGGAACCCGAGTCTTTTACATCTCCTGCATTGGCAAGCGAGTTCTTTACTACTAGCGCCACCTGGCAAGCCCAACTAAATATAAGTCTTCCATTATATAAATATAAGCCTCCCACATATACTGGGAAGCCGTATAACGTGGTAGATAATGTCAAAAAAAAAAAAAAAGAGAGGCTCTTCTGGGACCCGGGCATGCCTGAGCCTAGACTCCACCAATGCTAGGGAAGACAGCATCATGAACGAAGGCCGAGCCACAAGATGGAAAGAACCTGGGTGCCCAAAGGGCATCCAGGAAACTTCCTACCCACTGACCCTTCACCTGAGCACAGATTTGGGAGACAGGACTGACCCAGACTTTGTTAAGCCACAGTATTTGGAGGTGTCTTTTTCACAACTCCTCCACCGTTGCCCAACTCACCAGGGTGGGGCTCCATCATTGACGTCTGTGGGTAGCCACCCACCCAGCATCGTGATCTACACCAAAAAGTCGCTCAGACATGTCTCCTGAATTGAATTCTGCTAGATCACTTTGCTAATACACGTAAAAATGCTAATTACCAACAGGAACCCACAGGCTCTGGCTGACAGCAGAGTATAATGAATCATACCAAGAATAAAAACAACAATCACACAGGTTTGGCTGGGTTCAAATCCAGCTCTGTGACCTTGGCCTTGTAATCTTACCTCCCTGAGTCTCGGTTTTCCCATCTGCAAAATGGGAATATGAAGAGCCTCTATGCCAGAAGGTGGGTTGTTTTTTAGTTGCTAAGTAATGTCTGACTCTTTGCGACCCTGTGGACTGTGGCCTGCCAGGCTCCTCTGTCTGTGGGATTTCCCAGGCAAGAATACTGGAGTGGGTTGCCATTTCCTTCTCCAGGGGATCTTCCTGACCCAGGGATTGAACTTGCATCTCCTGCACTGGCAAGCAGATCCTTTACCGTCTGAGCCACCAGATGGTGGGTGGAAGGAATAAGTGAAGGACTTCATACAGGACGATGAAGCCAGCCCCATCTTGGGGAAGAGGGGCACCAATGCATGTGGCCTATGATGGGGCCCATGTGCTGACAGCGCCTCAGGACTCACCTGCCATGCTCTTTGGATGCCCAAAGTCTGGGATATCTCCCTGACTCTCTAGGCCAATGGCCCCTGGGGCCCTGGAAAACTCCAATTTACACCCAATCAGAAGATGGTTCAGGGAAGGAGTCTAAAGCAGTTGAAGCTGAAATGATGAAAAATGGTTCAAAACACACCTTAGATCTTTGCTGCTCAGCGTGGCCCCAGACCTGCAGCCTTGGCCTCATCTGAGACAGAATCCTGGGCCCAACACGGATCTGTTGAGTCAAGATCCAAACAACAGCACGACCGCATATGGTGGAATTTGAGGAGCCCCGCCATAGGTGACACCGCTGATTTCCTGCCCCAGGTACCACAGTGGGGGTAGGACTAAGGCTGTTGACAATCAGAAGCACAACGACCATGGCCCCTGTGTGCCGAGGCCCCGCTGTGACAGATACACCAGCCTCGGACACCCAGCATCTCACTCCATCCTCACAACCTCCCCACGACATCAGAATGGCTCCAATGATACACCGAGAGAGACACTATTATCACCCTGTTTCCTAAAGGACAATACTCAGGCTCAGAGACAGGGAGGCACCCGCCGGGGTTCACAGCGCAGGAGGCAGAGCTCACCCCTGCACTCAGCATTTCCGTGGGACAGGCCCGCCGTGACCTCTCCGTGGCTGAAGGGAAGCGGAGGCCAGAGCTGGAGTCCAGGAGGGAGGTGTTGCCTCCACCCCCCACTGCCCAGGCGCTGAGCCAGCCCGCCCACCCCCCGCTCCCGCCATCTGTCCCTCCATCTGGCTGCCCGGGGTCCTGCCTCACCTTTGTCCACCACCTCAAGGTGAATCTTCTTGACTACGCTGGTGTTGTGCTCATAGTTGTCGAAGAAGAGCAGGCGGTACACGTGGCACTCGTAGTCGCCCGAGTGGTTGTAGGTGACATTGGTGATGAAGATGGACAGGTCCTGCAGGTCCTTGGTGCCCCGGCTGCCGTTCCACACCACGCGGCCCTCGAAGCGTTCATCCTCCTCCAGTTGCAGCACCTCGTTCTCATAGCGCAGGATCTGGGGCAGTGGGCGGGGGTCACTGCCGGCCACCCCCGCCCCACCGAGACCTCTATTCTGCCCCTCGCCCTGACACACAGACACAAAAGGACTCGTACTGTGCCCCAGCCCTGACACACACACGCCACTGCCCACGCCCCCATTCAGCCTTCCTGGTCTTCAGATGGCCGAGGCCATCTTGCTCGGCCCTTAGACACTCCCCAGACAGGGCAAGAGACAGCCCCGAATCTGGCTGCTGTAGACTCCAGTTCTCTGGCAGGCCCTCAAAAAGTTTATGGAACCCCCTCCTATGCAAGTCAAAATACACAGAGCCAAAAGGAGGTCAAAAAGTTCTGTTGCCTTCTACGATAACCATCTAAGGCATCTTTTGGGTGGTACAAAATAATTCACAAAATGATGTATATTTTGTGACAACCATGTGCCAGCTTCAGGAACTCAATCCTCACATCAGTCTCAGAACTGGAGATTACCTGCCCCTCATCTTTACAGAGGAGACAACGAAGGTTCAGAGAGGTTCAAAGGCTTGCCCAAGGTCACCAGCTGGTCCTGGTGGAGCTGGTATGTGGATCTAGGTCGTCAGAAATGGCACCTGAATGCAAACAAACTCGCAACCCCAACTGGAACCCTGCTCTCCGTCACCAGCTCCCACACAGACGCTCACCCTCCCCACTTGTGCCAGGAGCCCACCCACCTTGACAAACTCCTCTGTGCCCTTCTGGCGGAAAGTCCACTCGGTGAAGGTCTCGGCGGTGGTCTCACTGCGGCGCTTGCAGGAGATGCACAGGATTTTGAAGGTCATCCCATACACAGCCTCGGTCTCCGAGTCCACCTCCACGCAGCCCCCCCAGGCTGAGGACACTGCAGGAACAGTGGGCTCAGGTCGAGCTGGGGCACCCATCACCCTTGGCAATGCCAGGTTCACTGGCTGACAGCTCTCAGGCCCCTTGGAAGCCATCTGGTTCCCCTTGATTACGATCAGGAATAGCCAGAACTGGGCTCGAAGCTTGGCCCTGCCACCAGCTACGTCGTGCCCTTGGCGAGTCCCTCATCCTCTCTGATTCCCCCTGTGAATAGTGCGGGAAGTGATCATCTCTCTTTTGGAGGTGGCAGGGCAGGTTCTTTAAGGTAGGTAAGGCTGCAGGGGACCTGATACAGTGTGAGTGTGCTCAGTCGTGTCCGACTCTTTGCGACCTCATGGACTGTAGCCCATCAGGCTCCTCTGTCCATGGAATTCTCCAGGCAAAAATACTGAAGTGGGTAGCCATGCCCTCCTCCAGAGGCTCTTCCTGACCCAGGGATCGAATCCATCTTTCTTGTGTCTCCTGCATTGCAGGCGATTCTTTACTGTCTGAGCCTCTAGGGAAGCCCATGGTGCACTGGACGCCCCCAATCAACAGGGCTGTTACTGTGG
Organism: Antilocapra americana; assembly: GCA_007570785.1. Classification (NCBI taxonomy): domain Eukaryota; kingdom Metazoa; phylum Chordata; class Mammalia; order Artiodactyla; family Antilocapridae; genus Antilocapra; species Antilocapra americana. The sequence continues at coordinate 5,273,863 of ML660220.1, forward strand.
TCAGTAACTTAGAGTCTGTGCTACCCAAGCACCCCTTTCTCAGGAGGCCACTTGTCCAAGGTACTGCAGTGTCTAGGTGGTAGGACCAGAATTTCAGTGGTGTTAGAAATTCAAGGTGGCAGTGTCAGTCCTAGCAGCATTGACTGCTCTCTAAGACCAACCAGCCCCAGACAAATGGGCTGGGAGAAGCCAAGGCCTCAGAGAAGGAGGTGGGCACAGGATCCAGGGCAGAAAAACCCTCCAGCCCCGCTCCCCGGTCCCCTCAGTTCCTGGCATCCACCCACTCCTATCTTCTGCCTCAGTCCCCTCCTCTCCCAGGCTCCTCACTTTCTGAAGCCAATCCCACCCCCATCAGCTTCTCAAAACTCTCTGAGCTCTTTCCCGCCACAGGGCCTGCACATCCCCAGCAGATTCCAGTCCCTTTGAGTCCCTCATCCTCATTCTTACCTCCTCCTTCCTGCTCATTAGCTCTTGCTGTCTTTCCAGCTCTCAGGCTTTTCCTTTGCCCCCTATTCTATCCTCTATTAATCTTGGGGTTTTCTGCCCTCCTCCTCTGCTGTCTCTTTCCATCTCCCTGAGCGCCTCAGTCTTTGTTACCCCCTCTTTAACTCTCTCAGGGACCTCTCCGAAGGCCCTACTTTGTGTCCTTATCTCAGGCTCAGACACCCTCTCCTGGCCTCTCCATCTCGCCCTGCATCTTTCCCCGTCCTTTTAAAACTCCATCGTCTCCCTGTGTCTACCTGTGTCTCTATCTTTCCCTGCCTCGCTCAAGTTTTTCTCTCCGCACCGCTCAGATCCCTAACTCTCTGGCATGCTCTGCACCCCTCTCTGTCTCCCCCCTCACTTTCCAGCTCCCCAGTCTCCCAGCGGAGCACTCAAGAGTACTTCTGCGTCTCTTGCCGCCGCTTCCCTTCTGTCTCTCTCTCTCTCTCTCCGTCTCTCTCGGTCTCTCCGTCCCAATCTCCGGGCGCCGCCTCCCCCCTCCCACCTCCCGCGGCTGTAGGTGTCACATTGCAGCCTGCGGGGCTCTCCGGGAGCAGCTGACTCCGCGTTTCCTCACCCCCGGCCGGGTGCCCGCAGCCGCCAAGCCGCGCCAGCCCGGCCCTCTGCCGCTCGCGCCCACCCGCACCTCCGCGCCCTCCCGAGCCCCGCTCCCCGCGCGCACAACTTCCGAAGCAGACTTAGCCGGGCGGGGGCATGGGGTGGAACCGGCCCTCGCCTGCGGCCCGGAGTCCCGAGCGCGAATCCCGCCGCCCGGCCAGTGTCCCGGCTGTGCCCCCGCCGCGCGCGCCCCCCGCGCACTCACCCAGTGCGGCGCCGACCACGAAGGCCAGCAGCGTCCCCATGGCTGCGCTGCGCACGCTGCGCCCCCCTCCCGGGCCGCCGGTATTAGTAGCGGGACGAGAGGCGGCGGGACCCGGCGGCGGTTAGAATGTCCCCGGGAGCGCGCGGGCGCAGCAGCTGCGGCTCTGGGACCGGCGAGGGGGGAGGGGGGGCGCGGCCCCCCCGCTCCGGTTACCGCCGGGGGCCCAGCCCCGGGGCTCGCCGTCCGGGCATCCCTGCCGCGCGGGCGGCGGCCGCTGCTCGGGCTGCTGCGTTGGCGCGCGCAGCCGGACACATCCGCCAGGTGCGCGGCCCCCGGCCCCGCTCCAGCTCGGGCGCGCTAGGGCGCGGGCCGCGGTCTCCTGCGCACTGCAGCGGCGGCGGCGGCGGCGGCGGCGGCCACGGCAGGGAGGAGGGAGAGGGAGGGGGCGGGATGAATCACCGCGGGGGGAGGGCGCGGCTGCCCAGCCTTTGCCGCAGCGGCCCGGAGGCGCCCGCCGCACCGGCCTCTCCCGGTGGTGGCGCAGGGACCGCGGCTTCGGGCGTGGGGCGCGTGCTCTGGGCGTCGGACCCCTCCAGACTCCGGGGACCCCTAGGTGCGGAATCTGGGAAAGGTGACCCCGCCAGAGTCACAAGAGGGCTTGGAGGGCAGTTTGAGGGCAGGGCTCCGGACTTTAAATTATGGAGGTCATCCCCCTGGAATTTCCAGGGGAACCTGGTAGGAACCTCCTAGTGACCTCCCCCTCGGACCCCGGGCACTCGGGCCTGGAGGTCACTGTGTTGGAACCCAAGTGGGCTTGGGGGTGTCAGGCTAGGGCTACCTGTAATGCTCCAGACCCCTCCCAAGCAGGAGGGACACCCTGGATCCAAACCACAGAGGCTGCTCTACTCTGGGTACTAGAGGTGCCACGTTTCTGGTGAGGACCCTTCGTGACCCCACTACCCTCTCTGTCTCTGACGTCATCTTCTACTCCTCCCCCTGCTCCGCTGGCTGCTGTCGAGGCCCGTGCTGTTTCCAACACACCAAGCTCATTCCCACCTCAGAGCCTTGGTCCTCCCTCACCTCTGCTTGGACCCCTCTTCCCCTAGGTGACCCCAGGGCTGACTTCCTCTCCTCCTGCGCTCTTGGCTCTAACATCACCTTCATCAGGCCCTCTGTCCGCTCAGGACAAACTGCCTCCACCGTCCCTTACTTGGCCTCCTTTACCAGTTGTTGTTTTTTTCTCACAGCAGTTGTCACTACCTGACATTATTCTCTTTTTTATATGGTTCCTCCATTCACCTTTTGTCCTTCCAACCCTGGAAAACAAGCTCCCCCAAGGTGAAAACACAGTCCTGTGCATCACTGCGTCTCCAGCACCTTCAACTGAACCTGGCATCTTGTAGTGTTGTGTTAGCCGCTCAGTGATGTCCGACTCTTTGTGACCCCATGGACTGTAGCCCGCCAGGCTCCTCTGTCCATGGGATTTCCCAGGCAAGAATACTGGAGTGGGTTGCCATTCCCTTCTCCAGGGGATCTTCCCAGCTCAGGGATCAAACCCGGGTCTCTTGCACTGCAGAAGATGCTTTACCATCTGAGCCACCAGGGAAGCCCTTTGTCACCTTGCAGGTGCTCAAATACATACTTGGCAAGTGAATAAATAACTACCAGTGCTGGAGCCCTGCTATATGCTGGCTCCACTTCTACCTCCACAAGCATGTATATAGCAAGGTCTATTATTAATCTGTATTTTATGAACTGGGAAACTGAGGCCAGGAGAGGGCCACTCCCTTGCCTAGGGTTATGCAGCCGGCCTCAGGTGGGTCTGAAATTCTGCCCCAGTGGCTGGTAGCTTGTCTGCTAAATGAAAAGGATGAGGGTAGGGGCTCTGTCAGGACCACGGTGAGGAACTTTTGGGTGAGGGTTGCTCCTCAGGTCCTGACCTCCAGTTCTAGATGGGGTGAAGGTCCAGAATCTCCCCAGCCCAACTTTGCCAGGCAAGAGGAATCAAGGGTGGGGCTGGCCTGGGGCGGAGGGAGAGGAAGCCAGGGACACCACACCAGGGACACCAGACACCTTTGTGGTCTGGGCCTTTGTGCCAGCACTTCCTGGGCTGTGAAATTCCCCTGCGAAAAATAACTCTCTTGCTGTTCCGGTCCCTCCTGTCAGGGGTGGCAGGCAGAGGCGCAGTGAGGACAGGTCTTAGGCACCACACAGGGTCACCTGCAAACTGATGTTTGCTAAGCACCTACTATGGGCTTGGTGCCATTCTAAGCTCTTCATTATTAACTCATTTAATTCTTCCTCAAGATGGGTGTTACCATTATGCCCATTTTACAGGTGTGGGAAACTAAGGCACAGGATGGGTAATTGCCTCAATCACTTGCTAGCGGATAGGAGAGGCTGGCTCTGTCGTTTACCACTTGTGGTCCATCCTGCTCCATCCAGCCCCTCCTTCAGTCCTCTGCCCCAAACCATCAATTAAGATTCTTACAGCCTGTGACCTGTTGGAGGTCTCTGTTTACCCTTCCTCACTTACTCTGGAACCAGAACAGGATTTGAGTGAGACAGATCTGGGTTCTACCTGGACTAGAGGTTTTGCCTCTAGGCTCATTTCTGAATCTTTAAGATGGGGTCCAGTGGCCTCAACTTCTGGTGTGGCCCCCTGAAGGGGGCCTTTGCATCTAAACGTGGAGACACAGGGGCTAGGCCTTGCCTCTCTGCTGAGTAATGCTGGGCATGAAACTATTTAACTCATGGTATAACTGAGAATTAAATGGGTTTGCCTGGTGACTCAGATGGCAAAGAATCTGCCTGCAATGCACGAGACATGGGTTCTATCTCTGGGTCAGGAAGATCCCCTGGAAAAGGAAATGGCAACCCACTCCAGTATTCTTGCTTGGGAAATCCAATGGACAGAGGAGCCTGGTGGGCTACAGTCCATAGGGTCACAGAGTCAGATACAACTGAGTGACTAATATTTCAGACCTCGGCACAGAGCCTGGTACATACTTGGTCCTCACTATATGCCTTCCTTTTTTTCTCCCCTGATTTTTTTTCTGCCATAATAGTAACCTTTATTGAATATTTACTCTGTGCAGGCCCTGTTACAAGTAGCCACCTTTATTAATTCCTTGAATCCTTATAGAGTGGTTCTTAAAGTGAGGTCCCTGGACAATCAGCATGAGTGTCACCGGGGAACTTGTTGGCAGTACAAGACTTCAGCAGACTCATGGCAGGGGGGCTGAGTCTCAAACTGAGGGTGGGGTCCAGCTTTCTGCTTTTTAAGAGTCCTCCAGGAGATTCTGATGTAGCTAAAGTTCGAGAAAACTCGCTTCTAACAATCCTGAAAGACTGGTGCTATTCCTTGTTTTTCTTGGCCCCTCTGTGAGGCATGCAGAATCTTCGTTCCCTGACCTGGGCTCAAACCTGCGCCCTCTGCAGTGGAAACATGGAGTCTTAGCTGCTGGACCACCAGGTGAGTCCCTGACTGGTGCTATTCTTCTGCTCAGTGCACAGAAGAAACCGAAGCTCAGAGAGGTTGACCTGTTCCAGGTGACATGCCCACCAAGTATCAGAGGTAGGATAGAGCCAGGCCACCAGTCTGTCCTTGGAGCCCCCACACTAGATCCTGATGGTGCAAAACTGCTTCAGAATTCCAGGTCACGTGGGTGTCTGTGGCCCCAGAATATGGATCGCACACCCCTCCTACCGCAGCGGGATCTAAGTGTAACAGGAGGCTCTCACTGCTCCCAGGGCCCTGCAAGGACAATCACAGCCATTTCCAACCTTTTATTGGAGCTCTGTCAGCCCCAAATAAATATAATACATTAAACCCAGAGCTGAGGGAACCGTGCACCCCAGGAGGCATCCCCACAACCCCAGATGGGCACAATAAGTTAGTGGGGGGCCTGCCAAAGGCCGGGCCAGCTCCCTGGCAGGGCAGGTGACGGCAGCTGGACTTGCACACGCTGGTCTAAAGTGCATCTCGGTTCTGTGGTCCCCGTGTCTGTGTGGCCCCTGGCCAGGCCACCGAGAGGGGTGGGTGGGAGGCTCCCAGTGCTCACACTGTGCCAGCAGTGGCCACCGAGCCTCTGTGTCTGTCTGTCCGTTTAGGAGGATGGCCGTGTGTCCTCAGGAGAAGCTGTCGTCAGGCTGTGGCTGGGAGTCGAAGGGAGGGTCTGAGACGGTGATGCCTTGATGTAGCTTCTCCAGTGAGAACTTCATCTGTGGGGAGAGGGGGGCAGGGTAGGGGGTGAATGCTGGTAGGGATGACGCACTCCCACCATCCTGCAGCTGAGGAACAGGGCAAGGTCCAGAGGGGCCAAGGTCAGCCTGTCCTGAGAGAGGAGCATTTCGGCATCCACTCTGACTTATCACAGGCAGAGGACAAGATGGTTGGATGGTATCACCGACTCAATGGACATGAGTTTGAGCAAACTCTGGGAGATAATGAAGGACAGGGAAGCCTGGCGTGCTGCAGTCCATGGTGCTGCAAAGAGTCGGACACAACTGAGCGACTGAACAACAAACAACAACAAAGGCAGCACATGGAAGGAACCCAGATGGCCTTGGTTCAAGTTATTTTATGGGGTAACATTGGGCAAGCCCCTTAACTGTCCCGGGTCCCTCAGCTGAGACACTAATCAGTAACATTCCTGCATCATAGGATTACTTCAGGGATCTCCTGATCTCCGGGTGTACACCTAGGACCTGGCACACGGGGTGCTGGGTGCACGTTAGCTAGTCTTACTCCCTGCCATGTGACCTTGGGAATGTCTCTGCCTCAATGTTCCCGTCTGTTACATGGCAGGGCATGGGAGGGGTGGGGTGGTAACAAGAGCACCCCCCTCAAAGGCTGGCCATGAGGAACAAATCAGCTGGTCATTTTAGCTCTTAGAACTGTCTGGCTCAGAGTCTTGCTGTTAGTGTTAATTTTTGCAGTCGATTCTGTGCCCTTGGCAGAGGAACATAATCAGAACTGAACTCAGGATGGGAAGGCCCTGACCTCCTGTCTCTGAGCGATGGCACCCCAGCCTCGATGGTCCCTCGTCCCTGTCCTGCACAGCCCTTCCCCTTCCTCCTAGCATAATTTCAGGGTGCAATGAGGCCCCTAAACGTGAACCTCGGCATTACAGTTCAGAGTGACCAGAAAGGACTTTTAGCATCACCCAGCAACGTGGGCTATGATGCCCTTGGGCACCCAGTCAAGGCCAGATGCTCCCCAGCGCCTGGCACCTGTGCTGACCCACCACCGCATTTACTGAGCACCTGCTTTAAAGGATCCCACTAATAACAGCAAACTCAGGTGAGGTGTTTACGTGAGCTGGGCGCTGCTCACAGGCTAACTCCTTTCTAGTTAATATTATTTTCTGGCCACACTCCACAGCATGTGGGACCTTAGTTCTCTGACCAGGGATCGAACCCACAGCCCCTGCAGTGGAAGCTTGGAGTCCTAACCGTTGGACTGCCAGGGAAGTCCCGGATGCTAACTCCTTCAATCCAGCAGCCTTTGGAGTAACACTGATTATCATCCCATTCACAGAGGAGGAAGCCAAGGCCCCGGCAGTGAAGTCACTGGCACAAGGTCACAGGTCAGAATTTGAACCTGGCTCTCTGAATAGACACTGCCAGCAAATTACAGTGGGTGTCTGGGACAACCCCGCCTGGAGATGAGATCCCTTCCTAACTTTTGGAGAACCTCTTTCCCACCCTCACATGATCCCTTAGTCACCTCACAGGCAGGAAGGGGTTCAGAGGCCAAGCCTCATCTACCCCTGGCTTCTGTGACTAGTTGGGGAAGTCAGTGAGAATGAGCTCCTTCCTTCGGCTGCTACCTTGGAGCTGCAGGTACCATCTTAGTCAACCTGGGATGCCCCCGAAACAAAGCCAGCCCTGGGGGTGGGCAGAGTCAACAGAAGGTAAGAGAGACCGATTCTTATTATTATTGGGTGGCTGCATCCAGCCATGCCTGAAGTCAGACATCCTAGACTTCTTCCGCAGGATGAGAAACAATAATTTCTACCTTCCATCTTGCTGATTTCTCTAGCAACGCTGGGAGGTGAGGATTATGAATGGCTTCCTCATTTCACATGGGGGGAAAGTGAGACCTGGATACATCATGCTGCATCTCGGGACATGACTCTAGGACCCCGCAGCCCAAGCCACACCTCGTCCAGGAGCTCCACGGAAGCCCGCAGGATCTGCCTCCACTTGTGCACCTCGACGCTGTGGAACTGCTTCTGCAGGGCCAGGATCTCTGCCCACTCCGTGGCCGTCTGGGGGAACTTACTGTGGGGGAGACAGGGCCCGAGTAGGGTCTTAGCCTCCGCCACACCTGTCCAAGCTCCCAACCCCTTGGGTGGGGCTGACCCACTCACCCCTTGGCCAGGGCCAGACTGTGCCAGGACTCAAAAGTGTGAGCTGTCCTCTCCAGGGACCAGAGGCGGTAAAAGAGGAGGACGTTGAGGGCAATGAGGACGATGAGGCTGGGGAGATGAGGTCAGAGGTCAGGGGTCAGGATACACATGCTCCCACAAGTGGGGGGCACCCACTTGACCATGCCTTAAAGGGGCACCATAACTAGCCCTCTTTCCAGAGGAGGAAACCAAGACTCAGACAGGGTGAGTGACATGCCTGGGGTCACACAAGCCAAAGCCAAGCTTCAAACCCAGGCTGGTCTGGTGCCCGAGCCCTTAACTGTGGCTCTGGTCACCTCATTGGGGGAGCCGGGGGCATGGAGTAAGGAGAAAGGGTTGCAGCATGGGGGGGCAAGACACAGGGGAAGGGAGGGCAAGACATAGGACCCTACCTGACACAGATCCTGAGAAGGCAGAGAGAGGGGGAGACAAAGAGATGAGAACTGCCCAGCCTGTCCTGGCCACCCCTTGACCCCCAACCCCAGCAGCCCCAGGCTGAGCATGCCACACAACCCCTCATGGACCGCTGTTCCTGGCCAACCGAGCCCCAGAGGTTGAGCACGAGGCTGATCTCTCACTGCCCATGGTCTGGTAGGAGCATGGATCTCGTTTCCATCTCCTCAGAGTGCCCTGCTCCCAGCCCAGGCCCCTGTGCATGTGGGTCCTCCAGGCCAGGATACCCCCAGCCTAAACCTCTGTGCAGGTGGGCCCCCCAGCCCAGGCCTCCATGCAGGTGGGTCCCCCCAAGCCAGGCCTTTGTGCAGGTGGCTCCTCCAGCCTAAACTCACTGTGGGGGTGGGTGGTCTCAGCTCAGAGTCATCTGCTTTCCCGGGATACCTTCCCCACTGACCCACTGTCCGGCCTGGAGGAAGCCTTCTCCAGCCTCCCAAGGCTTCCCTGTTGCCCTCGCCCATTCCCTCCATCACAACCCCATCCCTCTGGTCTGGTGCCAGACCTGTCTCGCCCCAGGCCAGCTGCTCACTACTATGTCCCTCGTGTCATACAGCTCAGGGCTGAGCACAGAAAACCTGAATGAAGCGTGTGACATGGCTCCCTGGGTAAACCCCTCCTGGCCCACCTAATTCCACCTCCCCTGGGAGCCTGCTCCTCCAGCTTCCTGGGCGAGGCCCCACCTCTGACCACTGCCCCAGAACCCCAGGGTTTCCCTCTCCCTGCCGGGACAATCTCTCCACAACAAACTGAGCGATACAAGCTGAGGAGTCCTCCTGGGCGCATCCCAAACATCACCTCCTTTAACCTTTGCTGTGGGGTGAGCCCACGCTCCCACATAAGCAGAGGCCCAGAGAGGCCAAGCACCGGCCCAGGGTTGCACAGCCAGGGTGCAGATCCAGGCCTGTCTGACCCCCCAGGCCCGGCCCCCTTACTCACACAATGCTGATGAGAATCAGGGCGCTGGGGGTGCCCGCCCCGGGGCCCTGGTCCACAGACGGTTCCGAGAAGCGGGAGCTGAGGGAGCCTGTGGGGGAGCAACTCCGAGTCAGACAGACTCATCTCTACTCACCCCACCCAGACCCCTAGCTCCTCCCCGGCCCCAGCCAGGCCTGATGGAACACACCCGAGGTGTGCATGCCAGTCCGGGCACAGGGGTCAGGGTCCGGGTGTGGGGGCCCGTCACCGTGAGCCCTCCAGCTCAGAGGCCGCTTGCGCCGGCGCAGGCCGGACAGCAAGCCCCGCACGTCCTTCCCGCCTTCCTCCAGGGACAGCTTCTCGGCCTTGGCGAGCTCTCGCTCTGTGGATACAGGAGAGGGCTCTGAATGTCTGCCCTGGCCCAACCCTGGCCCCGGCTGCAGCCCGCCCGGGCCCCTGTCCCCTACCCAGGTGGTGGAAGTAATCTTCAATGCCGCTCCATGAGTTCTTCTCAATGAGGGACTTCACGAGGCTCCAGGGCTGCTTCCGGTAGCGGATCTCGGAGGACACTCTGGGGAGCAGGGCCGGGGCAGGGGGTCAGGGGCTGACTGCAGCCTTGCTGTCCCATTCCCCAGGGGTGCATTCAGAGGGCCCCGTGTCACCCACACACAAAACAGACACCCCCCAAGGGTTCCCTGTGACCCCTACACAACACCCCACTCAGCCCACAGCCCCTTCTCTGTCTACACCCGCAGCCATGGCAGGTCTCCCACCACCTTCAGTGCTGCCCCAGCAATGCCCACCCTGACTGCCATCCCAGCCCGCACCTCACCCTTGAACCCCTTCCACCCTGCAGCTGGGTCCACCCCGCGGTTGGGTCCACCCCAAAGCGGGGGTGTGAGAGACACCTCAGCATGTCCCAAGCTGAGCTCCCGGTCTTCCCCCAAACCCTGCCCGCCTTCCCCTCCTGATCAGTGGTGACTCCACCCTTCTTCGGGTGGCTCAGGTCAACCACCTCGGGGTATTCCTGACGTCTGCGCATCTGCCAGGGTGGCAACCAGCATTCTGCAGCTGACTCGAGATGGGGAGAATGGGGCGGGGGGCCCTGGGACCACCCGGGTGGCAGGTGGCAGGGCCAGGGTGCGACTCACCGGAGGCGGGCCTTGTTCCGGGCAAGGCCCAGGATGCAGTAGCGGTGGGCAGTGTAGAAGTAGTCTTGGTAAGGGATGCCCTGCGTCAGCACCTCGGAGTCCACCACACACCCTCCCGCCTGGGGGCCACGCCGGAACAGCGTCTGCAGGGCCAAGGTGGGAGCCAGGGGTCAGTGCCATCCGCCCTACCCCGACACTCGGCCCCCGACCCGCCGGCCACCCTGCCCAGCACACCTGTGTCTCCACCACAGAGGCGCTCTTGGGCCCCAGTGGGTTGCTGATGGGAATGGTGTAGGTCAGCACTCGGCGCTGGTGGCACTTGCTGTCCCCACTCCAGGGGCTCAAGGTCACGTCTGGTGGGTGGAGGAGCAGAGTGAAGACACCATTCTCCAGTCCTCTGCCCTCAGGCAGTAGGAGACCCCGCCTTTTGGGGAAGGTTCAAGTTCTCTGGAGACTAGCTCCTAAACCCGCACCTCCTCCCTGCCCCCATCCTGGTGTCTGTCCCGTCTTCCTTCCAGGCACCTTAAACTTTAGATGCTGATGATCCTTGGAGCCAGGACCTCTCTCCTGCCCATACTGCTCAGCCCTTCTGGGCCACTGCATCCACTCTGCAGCCCTAGTCTTCATGCTGCCAGTCCTGGTTTCTCCCCTGAGCCTGAGACCTAGGGTCCTGCAACCTCTTGAACATCTCCCTTCGAAGTCCTCAGGACCCTGCACACCCACTGGCCTCCCCAACCTCTCAAACATGCCCCTCTTCACTGGGTCCCACTCTCCTCCAGGTTCCCTGCAGAGCCTTGGGCCTCATCCTGGACACTATCTATTCAATGACTGCCTGGGCACTGCCCTAGTTCATCCCAACCTTGCTGTTCCAGGGCACCTCTCCAGCCTTCCCTTGAGGTTCTGGCCTCCATTTCCAGCTCTGGTCCAGGGGGAGCTTCTAACAGCCAAGGCTGACCCTGTCCCTCCCTACAACACTCTATGGCTCCCTAGTACTGCTGGATAGAGTCTGAGCTTCTCAGTCTGATGTGCCACTCTCTCCAGAAAATAAGCATAGTTTGGGGGGATTCGGGTGCTCCCAACGTAAGGCGCAGTCTTACCCACTCTGCAGAGGATGCTACATGGTTCTTTTTCATCAATCAAGAAAAAAGACACAGGCCCTTCCCCTACTTGAACCTCTTTCGTAGCCTCCTAAGCTCCCTGCTGGTCTCCTGGTCAGTCCTTCTGGCTCCCCTGTGCTGTGGCTTCCGCCCTCCACATCTGACCATGGGGACCCAACCCCAGGGGCCTTCTCCCAGTGCCTGCCTCCAGCTTCAGGACCTTTGCAGGTACCCTGCTGGCCTCCACCGGCTTCCTCTCTCCCACCCTCTTCCACTTCCCTAGGGAAGTTCCTCCTTCAGGCCTTAGTTTTAATTCACATCCTTCCAGCATCCTTTCCTGATACCCCCTAGATCACAGCTACCCCTCTGATACACATGCTTATCTGTGTCAGTATCTCTTCACTGCTATTCCCACTGGACTTGAGTTCATCTGTTCTGGGCTCTGCACCGGCCTGACAGAGCTGTCTTTAATTCATATTTATTAAATGGCTTCCTATCTCCTCCTGTTCTAGGCACTTCCCCAGTACTGACTCATTTAGTTCTCATGAGAACCTGACAAGGCAGGTTTAGCATCACACCCGCCCCACACAGAAGAAACCGAGGCACAGAGGAGGTCCACCCCTGGCCCAAGGCCACTCAGCGGGTAAGAGGTGGAGCCCCTCTGGGCTCACAATCTCTGCTTTCCACTCCCTGACCCACCGCACCCAATTTGCATGGCGATTCCTGCTGGTCTCCTGGCCTGCTCCTCCCCATGCCCTCTCCTGTACCCCAACCACCTCAGCCCCTGACCTGTGAACTTGCACTGCTGCAGGAAGTCCTGCAGGAAGGGCGAGTCTGAGAAGAGCATCTGCTGGAGCCGTTCGGCGCCCACATGGAAGACGGAGTTGATGAGGAGTCGGCCGGAGAGGTCAGGCAGCAGGGCTGCCAGGTCGGCTGGGCGACAGAGGAGGACGGTGCGTGGGGCTGCCTGCATTCCTCGGGTTCCCTCTGGGGGGGCCGCTCCTCCCCACTCCCAGGCCTTGTGGGGTGGCTGGGCAGCCCCGTCCTCCTGGACCAGAGTGGATGCTGACATGGAGCGACTCAGCCCCCTCCACCACGGGATGGCTTTAGGGAGGGTGTGCGCCCCGAGCTGGACAGTCAGAGCCATCACTGTGAGTTCAAGGTGGAACACACACCTAGGCCCACATACTTGCAGTCCCAGTGACGACGGAGGTGGACCTGTCATAAGCCCACCCTCAAGCTCATAACCTTGAGCCTTTGGCCACGGTGACTGGTTCAGGGTGTGTGTGTGTGCATGTGCGTGCGTGTGGGCATGCACCAGTGTGTGTCATTCAGGCCAAGCCATCAGCCACACTTATGGGACTCGGGTGGGGGCGGGGGTGTGTGTGTGTGCATGCATGTGTGTCCCAGGCCAGCCACAGTGATTGGTTCAGGGTGTGTGTGTGTGTGTGCGTATGTGTGCGTGACCCAGGCCAGGCCACTAGCCACAGTGGTGGGCTCAGGGGTAGGCCAGCTCTCGAATCAGAGCCAACCCTAGAGCTTGGTGCAGTCACTGGGAAAAGCAGGCTTTCTTTCCACTAGGCTTGTTTGGGGCTGGGCTGGAGCTCTCTCTGCCCCCACAAGAGTAGAAGCTATCTGAGAATGAAGATGGCATGGAGAAAATGGAAATGCTACTGCTGCTGATGGAAATAAGCCAATACTTAGTGACTGGCCCAAGCATTCTACCTGTATTAAGCCATTTAATTCTCTTCATGACAACCCTATGAAGTAGGCATTATTACTGTCAACCTACTTTTCAGATAAGGAAAATGAGGCTCAGAGGTGGAATAATTTGCCCATGTCACACAGCTAGGAAGTGGCATGGTCAGGATTTGAGCCCCAGCCATCTGGCTTCAGGTTCTATGTTCCTACCCACCTTGCTAAGCTGTCTTCAAAGCAGAGCTAAATATGGACAGATTTCTAACAAGAACATGTGAATGCCTTATCTGCCCGTGCTGTGGATTTTTCAGACCTGTGAGCCAGCAACTCCCTCGGTCAGCCCATCTGAGTAAAGCCTGTCTCGTGTAGCCAAAGCAAACGAGTCGGGCCACCTGCCTCACCTTCCTCCCCAGTGGATGAGGAGGAGTTACTCGTGTCTGTCAACAGCTCCTCACTGGGCAGCAGATCCAAGGGACCCAGGGAGGTGGGCCCATCAGGTGGGGTGGGCTCTGCACTCGGGGGTTCAGCCACCGGGGTCACTGTCTGGCTGGAGGAGGCGTCTGGCTGGCTGTCTGTCTGCTCCTCCTTGTCCTCCTCTGCCTGCAGAGAAAAGCTTAATCCAAGCTTGTCCCTTGGGTGCCCACATCCTCCAGAAGGCTTCAAGACTGTAGGAAAACCAGTGCTGAGGAGGTCGTGGGTACCGAGGGCTCAGAGCTGAGTGGTGCCCCTCCTCTGGGGCCCCCCGGAGGAGGACTCCTCTCAGCCTCTCAGTCAGGTGTGTCTTGGATGCCTGGGCCATAAGCTTTCTTATGTCTGTCCTGTCCATGCCTTGTATGACTGCACCCCACCCCATCCATCCACCCACCCATCCATTCCTCTCTTGGCTTGTCTGTCTCTCCCCCTTTCCATCTATCTACCTGCCCCACCTCTGTCTCTCTCTTCCCCTACCTGTGCTTAGTTTCCACGCCCATCTTCCCAGCTCCATCCCATTCCTCCATCCATTTGCTCACTTTCCCCTCCAGCCACCTCTTCTCTGTCCATTCCCTGCTGGTGCCCTCAATCTGTTAGTCGGTTCCTCTCCTCAGCCCCACCCAGCACCCTCCTCTCTCCTCTACTGCTCACCCCATGGTCTGCATCACTGCTGGCCCGGGACAGGTTGGGGGTGATGCGGCCACGGCGTGAACCTGCGGGGCTCGGCTCCTGGCTGTGGTCAGCTGCCCCCGAGGGGGTGATGTCACTCAGGGCAATTACATCGCCCACATCCTTGGGGCTCCTGCGGAGAAAGCGAGGGAGTGAGACCACTGTGATCTTTGAGATACCGCACACCCTCCTGGTCACCCAAACTTTTGTATACCTACCTCGGTCCACCCAGGATTCCAGGAGCTATGGACACAGTCCCTCGTGTCTCCTCCCAACCCCCCGGAACCAGTCACGAAGTCCCGACTCACCCTAGGCCGTTCAGCTGCAAGGGGCAGACATAGTCCTCGTCCTCGCTGGTGAGGCCCAGCTCTGAGCCGTAGCACTGATGTACCAGGTGCCAGAGCTCGCGGGGACTCAGCGTCTGGATAAGCAGGACGTTGGGTTGGCCTCTATCTTACCTTACAGCCAGGGAGCCCTTCCCTCTCACCCACACCAGCCTCAGTCTCAGCAGTTTCCCCGGTGTCCACAAGGGGGAGCATGACTCCCCATCGCAGACCTCTCTCAATCCACTGGGTAGGAGCCAGTGTACTGGGGAACTCTCCCTTCGGTCCTCACAATACTTTCACAGCTACAGGTTAAACTTCCCAGTTTTATAGAGGAGACTATGAGGCCCAGAGCGGACACGTCGTGCTTGAGGTCAGCTCTGAGGTTCAGACCCAGCCAGACTCCAGAGCCAATGCTCCCACCCGCCATGCAGTCCTGCCCCCAACTATCAATACTTCTCCCAGGCGTCCTCAGGAGCTACCCACAGTCAGAGTGGCTAGATGAGACTGATAAGATAGTAATGTTAGTAATAGTAGCAGCAGCAGCAACTGGAATTCACTGAGTTGTTACAATGTGCCAGGCACTCGTCTAACCCTTCACTTGCGCTAACTCAGCAAGTCTTCAAAACAGTAGGTGCTAATATTATCATTTTAAGATAATGACAATGAGGCACAAAGGTGCATGTGTGTGCTCAGTCGTGTCTGACTCTTTGTCCACCCCCCCCCAATGGATTGTAGCCCGCCAGGCTCCTCTGTCCACGGGATTCTCCAGGCAAGAAACCTGGAGGGGATCTTCCAGACCCAGGCATTGAACCTGCATCCCTTGCATCTCCTGCATTGGTGGGCAGGTTCCTTATCACTGGCGCCACCTGGGAAAGCCCCACAGAGGTAGGCAACATCATTCAATTAGGAAGTGGTGGTGCTGAGGTGATCCCAGAGTGTTGGTCTAGCCCTGGAGTTAACCACTGGACTGCACTGCCTCCCCAAGAGCTGACACGATAGAGCACTTATTCTGGGGCCATCTCAGGTGCTACAAGGAAGGAATGGTCCCCATCTGACGGATGGGGTTCAGTGACTTGCACTCAGTGATAGGGCTGAACTCCATCCCCAGAAGTCTGGCTGACCTCAGGCTCCCTGAAGACTTTGATACTGCCCTGTCCCTCCCTCAGGCTCCTGCTCCAGGCCTCTTGCCCCTGAGGATGGCCACAGCTGCAGCTGCCTCAGAGGACAGGATGTGAGTGAGCCCTGCTAGAGGAGTGTGTTTGGGCCTTCCGAGGTGCTGCATGCCAGCAGGAGCAGACTCCAACGTCAATCCACCCTCCCTTCCTGCCAGCAGGACCCTCATGTCTGGGGTGAAAGTCTTCCCCAGCCCCAGAAAATTAAAACTGGCTTACACCAGTTCATTTTTTTTCATTTGTCATATAATCCATATAACTCTGGAACCAAAGGAGATCATGTGACCAAGTTTTAGCCAAAGAAATGGAAGGAAAAGTCTGCTGAAAGAGGCTTTCCCTTCCTGATAAAGGAATGCCCACTTTCCATTCATTCCTTTCTTCCTTCACGTTTGGGACACTGAAGTGAGGGCATGACATTTGGAGCTATAGCAGCCATATTGCAACCATGAGGCAATAAGCATGCGGACAAAACATCAACAGCAGAAGGATGATGGTGTGAAATAGCGGATAAGAGTTTGGGTCCTGAAAAACCCCACCGCCCCCCACCCCCTGAGATTGCCTACCTCCAGATGTCTTGTTACATGGGCATCAGTATGATGGGTCAGAACTACAATGGGTCAGAACCCCACTCAACCACAGAAAAGCATATGTAACCATGGGCAAGGCTTTCCCTCTGTGCCTCCTTGGTGAAATAAAGATAAGCATATTGCCTCGAAGCGTGGCTGTGATGATTAAGTAAGTTAATTCATGGAAAGCTCAGTACAGTTCCTGGCACCCAGTAGCTCTGTTAAGTGCTAGCTCTTATTAATACCATCTGAAGTACTTTGGCATCTGTTTGCTTAAACCATTGTCTTGTTGGGTTTTCAGCTGCACGCTGCCAAATGCATGCTACATAAACTCATTCAACCATAATGGACATTCCAGGACATTCCACTCAGAGTTAGCCCATAATAGACTATCAGATTGTGATAAGTAAAGGTCTGAAATCCCTTACGCAAAATCTTTGGGGTAAAACTTGATTCAAAATTAAGAAATTTTGGGACTGAAGAAACATTATACAGTGCCTATACTCTAATACCCAAAATATCTGTATTATATTAGTATCCAGTAAGTGCAGAGTATACCAGAGGTTCTCAAAGTTTTGGCCTGATGTCCCCTAGACTCTTTCAGGGAATCCACGACGGAAAAATTATTTCCATCAAGTATGATAAGTGTTAGTAGTATAAGATATTACTTGCCTTTTTCACTTTTATTCTTTCATGAGTGTACAGTTGGGTTTTCCCAGAGACTTTGTGATATTATCATTGTTCTGGTGACTAATTCAAGTGTATTTGTTTATCATATGTTTAAAAAGCTCCCAGTTTCAATTTCTAATCCAGTAGATATTGACAGATATACTGCACTTAAACTTACTCCTTGGAGTCTGTAATTATAGAGTGTAAAGGGTTCCTGAAACACTGGTTTGAGAATCACTGGTATATTCTATATTGGATACTATAATTTTATGTTGAATCACAGTAATATTTAAGATTGACCCCAATCATACACATAAATATTTTGTGGCCCATTAATTGAGATAAATACAGACCTGTGTTATAGAAGAAGCACACAGGGTGTTTTAAGTTTAAATTAATTAAAACTGAAATTAAACTCAAAACACAGTTCCTCAGTCACACTAGCCAAGAGTTCAGCAGGTACAGGTTGTCAGTAGCTGCCATATCAGACAGCACAGCACGAAGTTCTGTTAGACAGTGCCGACAGGGACTGTAAATCTCCATGTTAGCTCAAGTCAGGTTTTGTTGCCAAACATACCCCAAATCTCCCCATTTTCAGAGCTTTTTTTTTTTTGGCCATGCAGCATATGGGATCTTAGTTCCCTGACCAGGGACTGAACCCACGTTCCCTGCATTAGAAGCTCAGAGTCTTAACCACTGGACCACCAGGGAAGTCCCTTCAGAGCATTTCCGATTTGCAGGTGGTTACTAATGGGCTGTGGGTATGCATTTCTTGTGGGCAGGCTGTGGCACTGGAGCCTGTGGAGGCCCTCTGGGCAGTGAGGGGTGGGCTATGGAGAAGCTGCAGGTGCGTTGGACCTGCTGCCCGTGAAGAAGAGCTGGAGGGGTCCCCCAAGTCCTAGCATCCCTGGCTCCATGGTCCCCCCAACTGCCCGCCCTCTAGCCCCCTTGTCCAGGACTCGCCTGGGCCCACCTTTTCAAGCAGCGCGTTCTGCCAGAGGCGGAAGATGAGGAGGAAGCAGCGATCTCGGGCCCCAAAGGAGGTGAAGAAATGCTGCAGGAGAGAGGGGTGTGAGCAGCTGGGGAGACACCAGGCCAGAGGGAGGAGGAAGCTCCACCTGTGCACACTGTGTTCCCAGCTCCCCAGCCCGATGTATCTATTCAGCCATCCCTGCACTCACCCCACAGAACGTCGGTTCTGTGCCCAGCCCAGCAATGGAGTCCCGGTAATGAGGAGATGGCCCCTAGCCCTGGCCTGGGTCTCATAGTCCAGGGCGGGAGACAGGGTCAGCCCAGAGTGGCTGGGCTGCCCAGGGGAAGCCCAGGACACATACCCAGGCTCCTATGCCCACTTAGGAGTGGCTAGCAGATCCCCTTTTGGCCAAGAAAACACAAAGAGAAGTCTGCTGTGAAGCCTTCCCTCCCTATTTCTTTCTCCTGTCTGGGCCACTGGTGTGAGGCAGCCATCTTGGACCATGAGGCAACAATCATGATACACAGAGCATCAGGGAAGGCTTCCTGGCAGAAAAGGCCTCTAGGCTGATAGAATTTTTCTATTAAGACTATCCCTGAGCAGCTGTGAGATGGGAGATGGCAGGGCCTGAGTTAGGGGCAGGTAGGTGCAGGGGTCCAGGCTAGAGATGATGAGAGCCCAGGCTGGGGCTGGAGAGTAAAGAGAACAGGTATTTCCTGCAAGAAGCTGGGTGCAGAGTGAACAGGGCTCTGGGTGGCAGGGAGGAGAGAGGAGTCAGTGAAGATCGTTCGCTGCTCCTCTCGCTCACCTTCTCATTCTCTGTGCAGATCTGGATGGCGTTGGGGATCAGCTTGGCTGTCTTTTCCTTCTTCAGACATGTCACTTCCTTCAGCTGGATGGAGATCTGAGGGTGAAAGGTGGGTCAGAAGGGGCCAGGCCGCTGCCCGCCCCAGGGCCCCTGCTCATCCCAGGTGGGTCGGCTCACGGTTGTCTCCCAGCGGAAGATGTTGCTGTAGAAGCAGATCCAGTTCTCAGAGAGATAGAGGCGGCCCTGGAGGAGGATCTCGCGCTGCAAGGCACAGGAGTAATCTGAGGCGGTCGAGAGGAGAGACAGGCAGACACCCGAGTCACAGGCTGGCCTGGCCCAGCCAGTGCACGCGGGGAGGGTCAGGAGGGCAGAGCTGGGGGCTCAGGGTCTGGTTGGGGGAGGTGGGGGGACGACTCACCCACAATGAGGCGTTCTGCTTCAGGGAGTTTGCTGAACAGTTTCCGGAAGTCCTCGTTCCGCTGTTTATATGTGGGGCTCAGCATCTGGGGGATGTTTGGGAGGTAAGAACCAGGACAGAGTTTCACACCCCTTAAATTCTGCCCCCCAAAGTTCCCAGCACCTCTCAGTCTCAGCCCGGGATAGCCTGAGATTTCAATATCTAGCTCACTTCTGGCTCCCACTGCCCATAATACAAGAATAATCATGACAAGAGCCGTTTACTGATTGCTACAGAAGCCTGGCGCTGTGTCAGGTACCCACCAGCATCACTGACTTCCGGGGAATGCTCCCTGCAGTCTAGTAAGGTGAGTACTGTTTCTCAGGGAGAGAGCAGCCCAGAGAGGTTAAGCAACTCACTCAAGGTCACAGAGCATGTAAGCAGCAGCGGAATGAGACTCCCCCCCAGGTCTGCTGACCCCAGTGCCCCGTCTCTGACAGAGGCAGCCAGCGGCCCCTGAGCCCAGTACCTGTCCCCCTCCCTCTCATCCCTCCGGCAAGGCCCCCTGCCCAGATACTTACACTGTACCAGCTCTGCATCTTCTGCAAGAGAAAGGAAAGGAGTCAGAAGGAGCCCCTGGATCCCCCTGTCCTCCCACCCTGGCCCCACCCACCTTAGCTGGCACCAACCTTGCTGTTGCGGATGAAGTTCCGGCTGCCCAGGCTCTGGGTGCTGGGTGTTCCGGGCACCCCACCCTTCTCTGAGGAGCTATCTGAACCCTTCTCCACCATGGTGCCCGGTTCCTGTTCAGGCGGGGGTCGGCTTGGGGGCAAGAGTTGCAGGCGCTTACGGAGAGATGGAGAGCTGCTTGGCGTGCTCCGGCCAGAGTGGGGGGTTGTGCTTGGGGGAGAGGAAGAGGGTTCTTATGGGGGGAGGTAGGCTGGGGGGTGGTGATGGGTCTGCTTGGGGGCCCCCCTTCAGCCCACTGATTCTCACCCAACCACCCTGTCCCACCTCCTCGCAGAATGATCCAGAGCAGGCCCCCTAGCCCCCTGTCCTCGGTGAGTTCATCTATAACCCAGGGGTAAGAAACACATGTCGCCTTCTTTGGAGGGTTAAACAAGTCCATACGTGTAAAGGGCTTCTAGCAGAGCCTGGCACAAAGTGAGCTCTGTCATGCCTGTTGTTTTTCAAACTAACTTATTCATCCATTTGTATAATAAATATTTATTGAACAAATACTTTCCACTCAGTTGCCTGAGCTAAAAACCTAAGCTGCTTTTCCTTTCCTACTTGCTCTTCATTTTTAACCTGTTAGCAGCTTCCCCTGCTCCAGCTCTAAGATCTATTTCCATTATTTTTATGTTGCCTACTTCCTCCTGCACCAGGACCCTGGCCCAGCCTCTAGCCCTCCTGGACATCTCAGCAGCCTCCTCCCCAGTCAAGTCAGGGCCCTCCTGGCTAAGCTCTCCCCACTGCTGCACTTGACTCCAGGGGAAGGCAAGGTCCTCACCCCATCCCCTGCTTGGGGCTCACCTCTCCAGGTAAAGCACACTCCTCCTTCCAAGCCCCTTCCCTCTCCATCGTTCTCATCACTTCTCCTGCCCTTCTGTATCTTCTCATTTGAAATCCTCCCCCACCAGCAGGTGCACTTCATAGGGGAGGGGTTTCGTCCCCAGGTGCACCCCCCTGCCTAGAAGGAGGCCTGGCACACAGCAGGTGCTCTGCAAGCTTCTGCCCTTGTGGGCTGAATGAGTGATTCAGTCCACCTACCCTCACCCGCCCCACCCCCAAACCTGGATTCCACCAAGTATATGACTTGCCCAGCCCTTGGCAACCTGAGACCACTGCTGATCTCAGTTGGGCCACTTCGCTGTGTGACCTTGGGCAAGTGTCTGAACCTTTCTGGGCCTCAGTTTCTTCTTGAGTATAATGGGACTCATAGCAACATTCACCTCACAGGGTTGTCTGGAGGAGGACATATATACATAAAGCCCACCACCTAGAGGGCACCTTTATTAAGAACTATCAGACTGAAATGAAGCACACAGCCCTGCTGTCAACGCAGCCCATTTGCTGCCAAAGTGCCACGCTGACTCCAACAGGTACTGCACAAACACCTCAGCCTAACCCAACTGACCCCAACTCCAGCCATTTGCTCTCTGACTGCACACCGAGCCCTGACCTGCACCAGGCACTGGGGACACAAAAGGGGGCAAGACAGATGCACCACCTGCCCGCAGGGACCTGGCATTCTGACTGGGAACAGGGATGAGTGATAAGAAAACAGGTAAATGAGGAGGATGACCTCAGACACTGGTCAGTGCTACCAAGCAGCGCTGCTCACAGGAAGTGCCCAGAAGTGGTTAGAAATGCAGAGTCCGGGACACACTGCAGACCTCCTGAATCAGGAAGTGGGGGTGGGGCCCAGGAGACTCAATCAAGTTCAAGTTGGAGGACCCCAAAGATACAGGAGGACTAAGTTGGTGGGGGCGGGGCGGTGTTCAGGGCACACTTCAGCTGAGCCCCAAGGACAAGGATCTGGCAAAAGGCCGGGGAAGGCTGTATTAGGGGCAGGAACAGTGAGTTCAGGAACAGGACTGAGCTTGGCAAGGCTGAGGAGTGAGGTGGCCAGGGGCTGCTAGGGAAGGAGGATGGGAGGCCTCAGGCCCATCCACAGGCCCTGTGGGCTCTGGGCAGGAGTCTGGGCTTCACCCTGAGGGCCCTTGTGGGCTGGGGGAAGGGTTTGAAGGAGGGGGGATCACATTCCCCCCCTTGCCTCATTTTCCTGCCTCTTCAGCCCAAAATGATCCACTGGAGAAAATGGCTATCCATTCCAGTAGTCTTGCCTGGAGAATCCCCATGGACAGAGGAGCCTGGAGGGCTACAGTCCATGGGGTCACAAGGAGTCAGACATGACTGAAGTGACTGAGCACAAGACCTCCACCCCTCCTATGCTCCTGCAGCTGCAGGTCTGGGGAGGGTGCCTGTAGACAGCCAGGGCACAGCCTGCACTCCCAGATCTTGCTCGCCTCCAGATCTTGCTCTCAGCAGGACAAAGAGGAAGTGCTAACACCCTGCGCTGCCCCACCAGGCAGGCTGCAGCAGTGGAGGGGAGGGACCCCGCCATGGTGACATGGCTGGAGGGACTTGGAAGAGAATGGGGTTTTGTCACTGAAGACACCTCACCTCCAGCTTCCTGGGCCTAAAGGAGCCAACAGCTCCCTCCGGGCAGAGTGGGGCAGAGGCATTTTGTGCATGGGTGTGCACACAAGGGAACCTCCACGTGGGTCACACATAGGCAGGGTCCCAGGCAAACCACAGTTCCCCACAGTTGTAAGACGTCTCCCCCACCCCTCATCCCCACACACCCAGCAGTAATATCACATGTATATTACAGTCACACACAAAGCCCCAGAAGTCACACACTGCTTGACAAAGACATACAGCTGCAGAAGGTGACAGAAACAGAAAAGTCCCAGGTACCTGCACACATATAGCTCCAGGGAAGTTTCAGAGGAGACTTGAAAGTAACATTTCCACAGTGACGAGAAGGCCACACAATGACAGAACAGTCCCAGAGGCCCCCAGCTACCACGTGCGCCACCCAGTGAGATTAAGTCCAGGCTCAGCTCAGGTCTCTTGGCACTCCCCATCAGGAGCGGAAGACAGAGCGAAGACCTGTTCTTACGTGGCATAAGATGGACGTGGCAAATGCTCTTGCCGAGTGACTGAGATCCCTACACGCACACAGCCGTGAGGACTCAGGAACAATGCAGCCCCGGGAGGCTGTGGACACACCTCGACAATACAGTGGCCAGGGACTGAATATGAAATCATGCGTGGGACATGTCTTATACACAGGAGAACTTCTATAATAATGTCAGCTATTATTATTGCTCCAGATTGTCAAGGGTACACCCCAATATCTCGAGAGGGAGGGTCCTAGGCTCAGTAAGAGCCACAAGGGACTCTCATATTCTTCACACACCCTTCACACACACAAAGCCCCAGAGGGTCCCAGCTGCTCACATGGAAGCCAGGGCCATACAACAATGTCCTAAAGGGACGCACACAGGAACTTTCCAGTAGTCACACAAAGACAAAATCAGACAGATTTAAGGTACAACCCCAGAGGGTTTCAGTCATACTCACCAAGGTCGGGGCCAGACAATAATGTCACACATGGACACACAAATGACTTACATTTGCACACTATGCTAATAGGTACCGAGGTAAATTACAAGCACATGCAGAGGTGAAAGGTCACAGCAGCAAACAAACAGCCCCTGACACAGGCACACACACACTACAAAGTCACAACTGACACACAGGCAACTTACAGTGACACTTGGAGCCACAGATGGAATCCGAGATAATAAATTCACACACACAGGCACACGGCCAAGGAGGACCGCAGCTGTTGCTGCACACTAGGAGGCTTAGACACATGTACACACACTCCAAAGTCACAACTAGATACGCAGATGTCTGATGGAATGAGGTACAGTACACACACACAACCACAGAAGGTCACAGCCGCACACAGAAAGCCCCAGACACACACTAGGATCCCAGTCAGACACATACATGGAACTTACAACACCACATGAAGGCACACACACACAGAGCCAAAGAGGATCACAGCTGCCTGCACACCAGGAACACAGATATGCATACACACTTCCAAGACACCTACAATGCACAATCTATAATACTCTAGGCCGGGACAGGGAGTAGGTCAATTCTGTGCTCATGACCCCAGAGGATCTGAAGCACGCGGTCGGCCGGCCACGTAGAAGACCCCATCTGAGCAACCTGGAGACTTGAGACAGATCAGAACCGAGGGAGGGGGCCCAGACCTGGAGAGGCTGCTCCCGGGCCTGACCCGGACTCACGGGTCTGGGAGCTCGTCCGCCCAGCCTTGACAGCAGGCCCGAAGAAGACCCGAGTCAGCCTCACACCCACTCCTCACCTCCCAAGCAGCGGCAAAGGAGGCCCGGGGCGCTCCCGGCAGGCCGCTCTCCCAGCGCGATGAGCTCCGGACCCCCAGCCAAAGCTCCACCAGGCTGGCGCATCGCGTCCAGGCAGTGCCAAGTAGACCCGGAGGGCTACCCCGCCGTCAACACCCCACCCCCGAGTGCATCCCTGGGCCCCCGAGGCCTCCCTCCCCTCCCCTCTGGCCGACCCCTGTGCACAAGCTCCCGGACCTCGGCTGAGATCTCGCCGCGCCGGGCCGAGTCCATGGAGCCCCCGCCCCAGCGAACCCCCGGACCTCCCCGCGCCAGAGCCCCCGCCCCCGCCGCGGTCCTCACTCGAACATGGATGCGGCGCGGCGGGCGCGCCCAGCCGCAGGGCAGGGCCGGGCCGGGCTGTGCGGGGCTGGGCGGCTGCGGGCGTCTCCGCCGGTCAGCCGCCTCTCCTTCTTTGGCTGCCTTGCCCCCGACCCCCGCCGCAACCCCGCCGCCCTCTGCCCGCACAAAAGGCCGGGACCGCGGGCCGCCGCCGCGGCGTCAGCTCCGCTTTCCTGCCTCCGCCCCGCGCGTCACGGCACCGCCCCCCGCCAGCCGGAGGGGAGAGAGGGGAGGGATCGGCCCTGGCGGGGAGGGGCGGCTGGGCCTAGAGGCAGAGACTCGGAGCCCCGGAGGGAGAAAGGGGCCGGAGGGGAGGCGGGAAAGCAGGAGGTGAGAACTAGAGGGAGACCCCTGGGGCGCTGCCCAGAGCAGAGGGAGGGACAGCGGGGACCGGGCGCGACCCCAGGGAGGAATCCGATGCTGGAGGGAGAATTAGAGGTGGAGCGACGGGGCGCGGGAGCAGGAGGAGCGAGACAGAGGTCGAGAGGGGGCGGCGGGGTCGTCAGGGCCCGGAGAGAGCAAGAAGAGGGACGAAGAGAAACAGAGAGACTGAGGATCTAAGGAGAGAGACAGAGAAATGGATCGGGGAGGTGGGAAGACCGAAACGGAAAAACACAGAGACAGACTCGATCAGAAACACAACTCCGCCGTGGTAGCCTGGGGACAGGCCGGACGCGCTCGCCTGGTACCCAGAGAGGGGTCCTCCGCTCCAATGAGGCCTCGGGCTGGGCGCTCTGCGTACCCCTAGTCCCCACCCGGGGCGGAACCTGAGAGAGCGGGCGGGGCTGGGGATGGGAGGGAGATTCGGGGAAATGGAGGTGCTGGGGCAGTGGGGACGCGGGGAACCGCAGCTGGCGGGAAGGAGGTGGGGCCCTAGGCCGCCTCCCTCTCCGCATCTCTGAGCGGCGTCTCTGGGGACCCTTTTCAGTGCCAGCCCCAGTCAGCCATGACGTCGAGCAAGTCACCCCAGTCCTGGGAGCCCCACTAACGCTGTGGTCAGGGTTTTCCCACAGGACGGGGTTGGGAGCGGGGGAGGCAAGAGTGCCACCCTTTTATAGAAGGGGAAGCCTCGGCCCCAAAGATGGGAAGAGACTCGCCGAGGTCACTGTTGGTGGATGCAATCCTCCACTGATACCCTAACCCACCTTTATCTCTGCCGCAGCTGCCCGGGTCTCTCGGTGTCCTCCCCCCAGAACACGGACATGTGCGCAGAATCTCACAGCTCCTGGCCACAGGGCCCCCCCGCAGCACAGACTTGCTCCCCACCCCTCTCCAGAACAGGCTGTTCCTGCCTCTTGAAAAAAAAAAAACAACTCCATTCCCACAGCTCTTCCACACTTCCTTCCACCCCTTTCCTCCTAAAACGTCCACTGACTTCTCCGTTTTGATAGGTGTGTGCTCAGTCCCTCAGTCCTGTGCAATTCTTTGCAACCCTGTAGACTGTAGCAGGACAGGCTCCTCTGTCCATGGGATTCTTCAGGCAAGAATACTGGAATGGGTAGCCATTCCCTTCTCCAGGGGATCTTCCTGACCTAGGGATCGAACCCACGACTCTTGCATCTCCTGCATGGGCAGGTAGAGGCTTTACCAATAGCTCTGCCTGGGATGGCCATTTTGGTGGGTGGAATGCCCCAAATTTCAGCCTTTCTTGACCCCTCTCTTTCCCACTAGTCTCTCAGCAAACCCTATAGGCTCCACCTGCAAAATCTATCCAGTTTAAACTCTTCTCCCTCACTGCTCCAACCCTGGCCCAGACTCCATCCTCTCCCTCCTGGACCATCACACAGCCTCCTCCCTGGTCTCCCTGCTCCCTTCCAACCCCTGCTCCCCACACACACCCTGAAGGAGCCTGTGAACCCCTGTCCGATTGAAGCCCTCCAGCGCAGAGCCTTCTGGCTGCACCTCAGTCCCGTTAAAAGCAAAGTTGCCCAAGACTCCACTCTTAACTTCCCTGGCTCCCTTTTGTTCATTGCCTCTAGCTTACCCAGCCTCCCTGCTGTTGCTCTGGCTCCCCAGTTCCTGTTCCTGCCCCTAGGCCTTTGCATTCCCTCTCCCTCTGTAGGAAAGCTCAGTTCTTGGACAACCGCCTCTCAAGGTCAGATCTCAGGGTCAGATCCCAGTGAGGCCCTCCTCCCACCATCTCCCTCTGTCTCACTGTTCTCTTTCTTTGTATTTCTCTTGGCCTGTTTCTTCTTTTGAAATACTTAAAAAATTTTAATTAGGGAATGTTTATTTCAAACAGGAAAAATAGAAGAATTATCTTGGTCCCCACCAAGCATATATAATAGATGTGGACATTTTACCATTTTTGTACATTTTTCTATCCTTTTTCTGCATCAAGATGTATCCACTAACAATATATCCTGTTGTTCAAAATCTTTTAAAAAGATACACAATTAGACTCCTACTAACATTTTGCAACCTGTTTTTCTCCATCATCTTTATTTCTGAGATTTTTCCACATTAACACACAGAGCCCTACTTCATAAACTTTAACTCTTATCCAAATTTTCGTTGTTGGAAAGAACCAAACAATGGACATTTCTGTTCAAGGCCAATGTAGTTCTTTCCTCCTATAGCCTTCAACCTCTTTGTTCCTGTCTCCTTGTGCCAGAGGTAATGTTTCTTTGTAGAAGTTTGTTTAAACTTTTTTTTTGCTCATGAGCTGCAACAGGAAATACATTTTATATTGGTCTCCAAGTACACAATTAGAAATAGAATTGGCCCTCCATATCTGCAGGTTCCATGTCCATGGATTCAACCAATCAAAGATCAAAACAAATTTTTTTTTAAAATTCTGGTAGGAATACACTTGAAACTAACACAACATTGTAAATTAACTATACTTCAGTTTTTAAAAACTGGATAGATAATATTATATTAATTTCAAGTGTATAGCATAATAATTTTTGTATAAAGATTTTCCAGAACAGGAAAGTGATAAATTAGGAGTCTGGGATTTCCCTGGCAGTCCAGTTAGGACTCAGTGCATTCACTGCTGGTGCTGGGTTCAGTCCTTGGTTGAGGAACTGAGATCCCAAAAGCCCTGTGGCTTAGCCAGAAAGAAAAAAGATAAATAGTAAGGATGTATTGTATAGCACAAGAAACTATATTCAGTATCTTACGATAAATAACCTATAATAGAAAATAATCTGAAAAAGAATAGATATATATACACGTATGTATAATTGAATCACTTTGTTATACACCTGAAACTAACACAACATTAAAAATCAACTGTGCTTCAATTTAAAAAAAAGTTTTCAGAAAGCAAACTTGAGTTTGCTAGCTGGCAACTGTTTATGTTGTATTTGGAGCTTCCCTGGTGGCTCAGACAGTAAAGTATCTGCCAACGATGCAGGAGACACAAGAGACATGGGTTCAGTTCCTTTGTTGGGTAGATTCCCCTGGAGTAGGAAATGGCAGCCTACTCCAGAAATCTTGCCTGGAAAATTCTGTGGGCAGAGGAACCTGGCGGGCTACAGGCCACACGGTTGCAAAGAGTTGGATACTACTGAAGCAACTGAGCACAGCACAGCACAGAAACCTGTACGTAATCTAGAGGTAGTCTAAATTATACAGGAGAGTATGAGTAGGTAATATGCAAATACTTCACCATTTTATATAAGAGATTTGAGCATCTGCAGAGTTTATCCACAGGGGTCTTAGAATACTTCCATGGGTATGGAGGGTCCGCTATATATGTAATGTTGCAAAACTGGTAGGAAACCACACTTGTTCACTGCCTGCTACACTGTGTTATTTTTTTATTTTTATTTTTTTACACCGTGTTATGTTCAGTTCTCTCCTGATTCTATTTGGAAAAAAATGTGTTCACTGCAGAGTACTACACTGGTTTCATGGCCCTTAAATGGGTCATGACCCAAAGTTTGAAAATCACCAGTTGGTGAGTATTTGCCTCTGGTCTTAGTAAGCAGTGCTCAGTTGAGCACAGCCTATTATCCCAATGTATATTCTAGTTTTAATCTGCATATATTTCACAACTTCCAGTCAGGCCCCCATGGGGCTAAAGCCACATTCTAACTGACCTTCAACCCCCGACCAGGGCAGTGCCAGCCACAGGGAACACACCCTCGAGCTTGAGTCCTAAGAGAGAGAACCCCTTTCCCATCCCACCACCTAGGTCTGACCTGTCTTGGGGTGAACTCTCCGGGTCTGGGGTCCTCGGCAGCTGCAGGCGCTGGGGGGGTGGAGTGCAAGGGGGTGACTCCCCATTGCTGGCTGCTGTTATCTGAATGGTGGGCACCTCCAGGAGCTTCCAGCGCTTGGGGGCCGGGACCTGGACCCTGCCACCCTGTGCCTCCTGGCTCGACTCCTCGGCTGGGGGCACCCTTGAGTCCTGGGCACAGACATCCTGGGTCAGCAGGGGTGCACAAGGCAGCAGGGGCAGGAACTCAGCCATGGGGATGGCTCTGCCACCCAGCCGGGGGTCTTGGACAGTGGTGTGGCCTCTGTGGGAGAAAGAAGAGGTAAAGGGGTGAAGGGGAGAGTTCCCATGCAAACCCTGCCCCGCACCACCTCCCGCTGCCCAGTGGGAGGAGGGGTCAGCCGAGCTTCAGAGCATGACATTTGGGTCAGAGAGATCTGGGTGGGATTCCCATCTTGGCCAACATCTTCCCTCGTGATCCTGGTTCCTTTTCTGGAAGCTGGAGAGCCTGATGGTGACCTCCAAGGGTGGCCGGGCAGTGTCAGCGAGCTCTGATAAGTGGAGGGCTAGCCCAGGGTCTGGCACACGGCAACTGGTCAGTGAACTCTGTTCGTGCCCCTGGACTGGGGTTTATTTTTTCTAGTGTGAATGCACTGCAGTCAAGCCCTGGGTTCTCTCTACACCCGCCACCCCAGCTCCCTTCCTGATACACAGGGTCAGGAAGGAGCCAGGTCTGAGAGGGCCCCAGAGGCCCGGAGCCTGAGTAACGGCTGATTAAGGCCAGGATTTCCCTTCCCTCTTTGCTCAGCAATTGCCCCTCCCAAGGCAAACAAAGGGAGGGAACGAGGCCAGTTCCTGCCGTTATGACTGTGATACTAGAGGCTACTTGGGTCTGGGGAGATGAGATTAGCGTCTGTCTGTCCTCACCGCAGGACACGGTGAGGACTTCTTGGCACCCCGCTGCTGGGGGGAACAGGGAAGGATGACCTGTGGGACCCAGAGAGGGTCTCCCCCGGTTTGGGAAGAACCTGACCCTTACAGGCCAGGCTGGGACCCCAGAGTCCTTCCCAGACACCCCAAAGCCCCTACCTTATGGCTTCCTCCTCCTCCTGTCCTCACCAGATGCGCTCCGGCTCCTAGGGTTAGGGCAGGTGACCAGGCCCTGTTCTTTCCCCCAGGGAGTCCTGGCTGGGCCAGGGAGTCACGGCCTTGTCAGGCGGAATAGAGTGTCCGGCTGGAGTCAGGTTCCCCTCTGGCCAACTGTTCCTGGGAGAAAGGGCTGAATGGGGGTGGGGGTGTTCTGCCCTCAGAGGAGGCCCTTCCCTCTTGACCCTGCCCTGGAGCCCTGGGGCTCCATCTTCCCTGCTGGCTGCAGCCAGTCACAGGGTAGCTTCTGTCCCCATTTCTCCCCAGCACTGCTCCTCCAAGCCCAGACATCACCCCCGGGCGGCAGGTCTGACACTTCCCTGTCCTCATCTTCTGGTCCTGCTCTTAGCGCTGGGAACCTTCAAGACTCCAATTCCTTCCTTCTGGTGGGTTCTCTTGGCACTCCAGGGCACCCCACTGACAGCCCCTTCTCACTCTGTGCACAGCTCTGTAAAAGCTGGCATTCCCCACAGCTTAGCTCTTTTTCAATTTTGTTACATGATAATTGACACACGCTAAAGGCTGTCTGGAGCCTAGTTGTGAGGTAGCAAGTTTAGCAGTAAAGTGAACCCCTCGGGCCCAATTTGAGAGCCAGCATGTCACTGTGAGTCCCACCTTGCCTCCCTTCCAGAAGTCTCCATCACCCCTCATTTGTCAGTTATCATTCCCTCTTTTAATAGTTTATTTTTAAAATCAGATTGGCATGCATTCCTAACTATTATAATTTTAGCTTTACTCGATTTTAAGCTTTATAAAATGGAACATTCTATGTTCAGTCGCCAAATCGTGTCTGACTCTTCTCGACCCCAGGGACTGCAGCACGCCAGGCTTCCTTGTCCCTTACCATCTCCAGGAGTTTGCTCAAGTTCAGGTTGATGGTGATGCCATCCAACCATCTGCGTGTCATCTTCTATGACTAGCTTTTCTCCCTCAGTTTTGTTTCTAAGATTCCTCCCCAGGGAAGTAGGCAGTTATACTTCATCCATTTTTGCTGCTGCACAAGGGTCACTTGTGGAATTAACACAATATATTTATCCAGTTTTCCTGTCCATAGACCCTGGGTTGTTTCCAGCTCTCTGCTCTGAGGAGCAGCTGAGCTGCCCTGAAGGTTCCTGGATCTGCTTCTTGGGTATCTCATGGGTAGCCAGCATCCCTCCTATTGCTGGGCCATCTGTGCCTCACCTGTGTGGCTCTGCCTCTGAATGCCCAGGCTGATTCTGTGGACCTGCCTACCTCTGAATCTATAAGGTATTGCCTCAATTGCTTCATCTTTAAAGTAAGTCTTGATATCTGGTGAAGCAAGCCTGTCTTGTCCTTCTTCTACCAGCATTGGCTTTTCAGATTCCAAGGGGGAGAAAAAAAATCAACAATGGGAGTTTAACTGTTACGCTCTAACCAACAATTGCTATCTTTACAACACTGAGTTTTCCAAAATGTCCACATGGGGTTACACTGAATGTATTTAGGTATGTTTTAATGTCCCTCTCTGAGTGTTTAGGTTTTCTTAAGTTGTGGCAGCAAAATGCACATAAAAGTTACTGTCAGTTTTTTTTAAGTGTACAGTTCAGTGTCATTTTCATTCACATTGTTCTGCAAACACAACTACCATATGTTAAGGTACTTCTAAAGCATAATGTTTCTTGGGACTTGCCTGCCGTCCAGTGGTTCAGACTTCATGCTTCCACTGCAGAGGGGTGGGTTCAATCCCCGCTCGGAGAACTTAGATCTTGCATGCCATGCAGAGTGGCCAATATAATAATAATAATGTTTCATGTAAAATTCTTTTAAATTTTTTCCTAGATTTTTTTCTCCTTTGGTATTTTATGTTTCTGTGACAGATATTACACACAAGAAATGGCATAAAATATAAATGACTTAATATATAATTATAAAGGAAACTTCCATGGACCTACCACCCAGGTCAAGAAAATGCATGTTGTTCCCCCTGCTCAACCTCACCCCATCAAATGCCACCAAGTGCTTCCCAACCGACTCTCTCTCCCTTCCAAAGATAAGCATGCCCTGACTTCTATGTCAATCCCTTCCTTTGGGTTTTCTTTGCTGTTTTATTACCTGAGCACATATTCTCCAAAACCCTCTTTTAGTTTTGCCTGCTCTGAACCTCATATAAATAGAATAGCACACTTCAAAGTCTTCTGTGTTTGGCTTTTTCCTTTTAACATTTTGTTTGCAAATCATCCACTTTAGTGTGTATGGCTGAAGTTTGTTCACTTTTACTGTTGTAGAGTATTCCACTGATGAAATAAATTGGAGACAAATACTGCTATTTACTTATTGATTATGTTGATGGATATTTGAGGGCTTCCCACTGTGTGTGTGTGTGTGTGCGCGCTAAGTCACTTCAGTTGTATCCGACTCCTTGTGACCCTGTGGGCAAAGAGCTTAGCTAGCCAGGCTCCTCTGTCCATAGGATTCTCTAAGCAAGAATACTGGAGTGGGTTGCCATGCCCTCCTCCAGGGGATCTTCCCAACCCAGGGATTGAAGCTGGGTCTCTGGGCTTCCCAGTTTGGACCTTTAAAAATAGTGCCACTGGGGCTTCCCATGGTTCAATGGCTCAGACTCCATGCTCCCCATGCAGGAGGCCCGGGGGTTCAATCCCTGGTCAGGGAACTAGATCCCACACGCCATAACTAAGAGTTCCCATACTGCAACCAAGACCTGGTGCAGCCAAATAAATAAATATGTATTTTTAAACAGAGCTGCTGTGAATATTCTTTTACGTGTGTTTCTGTGTTCCTCTCTGTCACACAGCAAGTGTCTGTCTATCCACCCATCCCCATCCATCCATCTATCCATCCATGAGCGCGTCATTGGTCCATTTGTATATCCCTGTGCAAGAACCACACTATCTTAATTATATATACCTAATTATCATATATATAAACACATACACAAATACTAAATATATATATGCATATGTGTTTTATATATATATATGTGGTTTTACAACTAGTCTTGATATCTGGGATGGTTAAGTCTTCCCACTTTGCTCTTCTCTAAGAGTCTCTTGGCTTTTTATGTTAGAGGCTTTCCTCAAATGTGCATTATCCTTGTTTCATATTTAGCAGTGGGGATCAGCCTGTGGTTTAACAACTGAGGGGGCAGAGGATGACCAAAATAAGAAAAGGCTTTGCAGAAAAACATCAAGAATTCTATTTAGGACAATTTGTTGGCCGTGCCTATGGAAGCTCCTAATGGAGAAGTCCAGTGGGAAGATGACAAACAGCTCAGGGCTGGCCCCGGGGAGTCCCCAGCATGTGATGTGATCACCCACCCCAAGACACCTGGCATCAAACTGTCCCTCCCCTCCCCTGGTGCATCTGGCCCGGAACTCAGCCTCTCTTCCTGCACAAGATCACAGTCTTAGAAAACACTGAGCTTGACCCAGATTCCCTCTTCGGGGTTGAGTAACGTGGGGGACCTGGGCTCCACCTTTTCTGATCTCTGCTTTTGCAGAGAGATCTCTGAGAGAAGTTCATGGCTGATGTTAGGACTGTGGGGAGAAGGAAACTCATTAGCACCTAATGTCCTTGGAATCACAGGAAGGGCTGGTGTATAGAAGTGAAATCTCAAACAGAGCAGGGCTACCTAAGAACACCCCACATGAGGCTCCCACGTGAAGGTCCCTGTGTTTTCCCATTGGAAAAACACTGCGGGTTGAAAACCACTTGTTTCTTTTTTTTTAAAAAAAAGTGGATATAAAAAATATATTAATGTTTTGGCTGTGCTGGGTCTCTGTTGTAGTGCGCAGGCTTTCTCTAGTTGCAGTTTGTGGGTTTCTCTTGTTGCAGAGCACGAGTTCTGGAGAATGCAGGCCTCAGTACTTGTGGTGAGCAGGCTTCATTGCTCTGAGGCTTGTGTGTTTCTGACACATAATAAGCAATAAAGTGATATTTTCGTTCCCCTAATACTTCAGGATTTCTCAACTCTTTCTGATGAACTGTGACTTCTGGTTTCTTCTCTGAGTGTATCCACGTGGGTCTGGTAAGTTTCGACTTCTTACCAAATCTCACCCACTCCCTCTATATACGCAGGGTGTCCTCCCCCAAGTGTGTCTGATTTTAACAAACTCCTTCCCGCACCCTCTACCCTGGAGAGTCTCAGATTATCTGGTCTTCTCCCCTTCAGTTCTTTGTTTGCATACCGAGAGTCCTCCCTTTGGGCTAGACTGAGCTCCATTTCAACAAAACAGGCGCTAGCCGGCCATCTGCGGGGCAGGCTGGACAGCCCCTCCGAGCTGCCCTCTGCCTGGACTTCACACCGTGTCACTGGAGCGTCTCTTTCTCTCGCACTTCTGCTTTGTCTTGCCACCATCTCCAGTCTGTGTTGGTGCTGCTGCTGTCAGAGCAAAGACGCCCACTCCAAGACCATTTCCTGCCCTTAAACTTGGATTTGTCCGGGAGGAAGCTTGGTGGACCTTGAGTTCCCAAGGAATCAGAACCTTGACAAAGACGAGATAGGAAGGAAGAAGATGGACGTTTTACGTTTTGTCAGCTAGAGCATTAAGGGCTGGGCCTCCCCAGGGTTTCTTCCTTCTACCAACTTCCTGCCTAGCACCTATTTTTCTGTTCTGCCTTCTAATTTTTTTAGGGTAGTTTCTTTTTATTTTTTTGAAATTCTTTTCTGTTTGCTTTTTTTAAATCTTTTTATTTTGTATTGGAGTATAGACAATTAACAATGCTGTGATAGTTTCCGGTGGACTGCAGATAGACTCAGCCACCATATACATATATCCATCCTCCCCCTCTACCCTCTAATTTTATATACTCGATTCCCACCCTGAAAACTAGAAGGGGGACCCAAGACCTGGTGTAAGAAAAGATGCACACTACGCCACTTCAGTTGTGTCCATCTCTTTGCGACCCTGTGGACCATAGCCTGCCAGGCTCCTCTGTCCATGGAATTCTCTGGGCAAGAATACTGGAGTGGGTTGCCATGCCCTCCTCCAGGGGATCTTTCCAACCCAGGGATCAAATCCACATCTCTTATCGTCTCCTGCATTGGCAGGTGGGTTCTTTACCTCTAGCGCCACCTGGGAAGCCTTATGGCTTTTTCTAAAAACCTATTTACATTGTTTTTCTGACCATTTGGTTTCATTTCTGCAAAGACTACTTAAGACTAAATATAACATTTTCTGTAGAAAATAGCTGTTTGGGACATAAAAAGCCAACTAATGGTTTCCAAGGGAAAAAGAGGGGAGGGGAGGAGGAATAAATTAGGCATTTGTGATTAACAGATACACACTACCATGTACAAAATAGATAAACAACAAGGACATACTGTATAATATAAGAATTTAGATTCAATATCTTGTGATAACCTCTAAGGGAAAAGAATCTGAGAAAGAATACATGTAAGTGAATCAGTTTGCTATACACCTGAAACATTGTAAATCAACTATACTTCAATTTAAAAAATAAATAAAGCAAATAACTGTTGGAGGGAGGGGCTTATAAGGCCCAGTAGATGTTCCATTCTGTATTTCAGCTGGATTGGGAAATCGTCAAGGAAACTTACAGATATCAAAGGCTTCATTTCAGCAGTGATGTCAGGGGAGACTTTGTTAAACTGCAATGATTTTGTAGGCTCTCTCTCTTCCCATGGACACACACATTGTTGGCTGTTCTCCTAGGAAATGAAAATTAAGCCACTGGCAGACATGGTCCCTGTGGTCAATGTGCTTACCCATTTAATATGCCCCTCATCTGTGAAGTGTGAAAAGGGTTATGACCCACCTCCAAGGGTTTGGAGTGAACTAATGAGATAATACAAGCACAGTGCTTAGCCTGGGCTTAAGCACACAGTGTATACCAGTCATGATTTCAGCTGTTACTATATGTTCATGGGTGGTGTTTGGATGAGCACATATGGTTCATGATTTCAACAACCACACTATCCAAGATGCTAGAACCCAGAGGCTGGGGAAATAGAGCTGGAAGAAATATAAGAATCCTAGAATGGGGACTTCCCTGGTGACCCAGTGGCTAAGACTCCACCCTTCCAATGCAGGGGGCATGGATCCAATCCCTCATT
The DNA here is from genome assembly GCA_007570785.1 of Antilocapra americana. Taxonomy (NCBI): domain Eukaryota; kingdom Metazoa; phylum Chordata; class Mammalia; order Artiodactyla; family Antilocapridae; genus Antilocapra; species Antilocapra americana. The sequence goes on from ML660220.1 coordinate 5,309,673, forward strand.
AGGAAACTAAGATCCAGCCTAATCAATGAATAAATTTTATGGTGCAGCCTAATAAATAAAGAAATACAGCACTTGCTGAGTGTTTATAGAAAGAAAAGAAAAAGAATCCTAGCATGCTTGTCCTGTCAAAAAAAAAAAAATGTTGGTTTTGTTGTGCTGTGGGCGTTTCTTCACATCACATATTAGACAGATCTTAAAATGAGAAGATGATACATGCTTGCTTGCAAAGAGACCAAAGAAGGAGGAACTAGAAAGGTTTCATTTTGCTCCACCGTCAGGCTTGTGAGGAAGGTAGCACTCCAAACAGGAGAGGTTTACTATGGCTAATTTTTTTTTTCTGTTTATGTATCAGGATGATGCATATTTTTTTTTTGCTTTTTATTTTAAAACACTTAAAAATTTCAAAAAGAAAACAGTTTAATTTTTAAGCATGGCTAATTTTAATAGGAAAAAACTGGTCTTGCCCCTGCAAAGGTGAGTAAGGGAAGGGCAGTGGTAGGGGAATTGGCTGCCCAAGCAGGGGAAGTGCGGCTGCTCAAGGACCAGCCAGCCGTCTCTGACAGAAACCACACACACACACACACACACATAGACGAGCGGGCTCACAGATATGCCTATAAGCCTGCTGGGGCCACCTCTTGAGCATTGAGCAAACACTAACTGTTCTGAGAGAGGGGGAGAAACTTAGTCTGGCTTGAGAAAATCTGCCCTCAAAACACCTTAAAATGTTCCACTTGAGTGGAACATTGTTTTGCACATGACAAGCAAATGTACATGGGTACCCATATAGTTACATTTTAAATGCCATCTGTCTAACTTCCTGGGTCTGCCATAACGCAGTACCATGAACTTCGTGGCTTACAACAACAGAGATGTATTATTTTGGAGTTCATTTCTGGGGTGTGGAAGCCCTAAGTGTTGGCAAGGCCGAGCTCCCCTCAGAGGCTCCAGGGGAGAATCCCTCCTGGCCTTCTCCAGCTTTCAGGGGCTCCCTGCAGTCCTTGGCTTGGAGCTACGTTAACACAGTCTTTGATGCCATCTTCACATGTGTGTCCATTGTGAGGACACTTATTGGATTTAGGGCCCACCCATATGATCCAACACGCTTCCTAGGTAGCTCTAGTGGGCAAGAATGTGCCTGCCAATGCAAAAGACTTAAGAGACATGGGTTCAATCCCTGGGTTGGAGGATCCCCTGGAGGAGGGCATGGCAACCCACTCCAGTATTCTTGCCTGGAGAATACCATGGACAGAGGAGCCTGGTGGGCTACAGTCCACAGGGTTGAAAAGAGTAGGACACAACTTAAGTGACTTAGCACGCACACACATATGATCCAAGATAATCTCATCTCGAGATCCTTAATTATATCTGCAAAGACTCTTTCTCCAAACAAGGTCACACTCACAGGATCTGGGGGTTAGGCTGTGGATATATCTTTTGGGGAGACTGCCATTCAATCCACCATAAAACCCCCAAAAAAGACTGCAAATATCCACTAAAAGGCATGTATTGGATTGGCCAAAAAGTTCACTCAGGTTTTTCCCTTAGATGTTACAGAATACCCAAACAAACTTTTGACCAACCCAATACAAGAATGACGATGACATTATTTGACATTATTCATAGTAGCTCCAAACCTGAAACCACCCAAATGTCCAACAATAATAGAATGACCAAATAAATTGTGATAGAGTCATGATATGGAATACTATACAAGAATGAAAATGAGCCAACTATCAGTACAAGCATGAGCATGGAGGCATTTCCATGAATATGATGTTCAACAGAATTTGTATCCTACTGTTGTGTGAAACTTGTATAAATCTTAATTATATTGAACTGGTCCACGGTGACTTTCAGGTCTACTGTATCCTTCTGCTTTTCTATATATTCATTCTATTAATTTTTGAGCATTTGATACTGAAACTCCAACTAAAAACTTAATTTACCAACTTAGAAAACTAATTGTGATATATGAAAATTGCTCAGTCATGTCCAACTCTTTGCGACCCCATGGTCTATACAGTCCATGGAATTCTCCAGGCCAGAAGGGAAGGGGTAGCCTTTCCCTTCTCCAGAGGATCTTCCCAACCCAGGGATCAAATCCAGGTCTCCGGCAGTGCAGACAGATTCTTTATCAGCTGAGCCACAAGGGGAGCCCAGGAATACTGGAGTGGGTAGCCTATCCCTTCTCCAGGGGATCTTCCTAACCCAGGAATCAAACCGGGGTCTCCTGCATTATAGGCAGATTCTTTACCAACTGAGCTATCAGGGAAGCCCATTGTAATATATAGTGGAACTATATGTAACTTTGTTCTGTATTTGTCAAATCTCCTGTAAATGTGTTATCATACTTTCAAATAAAAAGTAAAAAATTTTAAATATATAAAAAATATGAAATTTAAGAACAGGCAAAGCTAGTCCATGGTGCTAGAGGTTGGAATAGTGCTTGCTTCTACAGGGTAATGACTGGGAGGGTACAAGGGCACTTCTAAGGTGTTTGAACTATTCTATATTCTCATATGCATAGTGATGGTATACATGTGAAAAATTACTGATACCATACATATAAGACCTATGCACATGAGAAATATAATGAGAAATAAGTTCTTTGTATTGAAGAAACATGGTGAAATCATTATCGTTATTGCTAACACACATTAAGAATTTACTCCATACCTGGTGAACCATCCATCAAAAATGAAAAGTCATATAAATGAGTGGACACCAGGTAGGAGATAAATCAAACATTCCAGAATGACGAAAGAAACCTTCCATTTGAGGGAGGAGAATAGAGAAGGAAAAACAAAGACAAAATCCCCAGAAACACTCCCAGTGAGGAAAGAGAGGTCAGAAGTTGGATACTGCCACATTCTGAAGCCACCAATAATTTTTTTTTTTTCAGTTACACAGCAAGGCATGTGAGATTTTAGTTCCCGCATCAGGGACTGAACCTGTGTCCCCTGCAGTGGAAGCATGGAGTCTTAACCACTGGACCGCCGTGGAAGTCCCTGGCTATTGCCTCATCCTAGAAATAGCACTTAGAAAATCAGAAAATTTGGGAAAGCAACATCTTTTTCTAATTCTGACTCATTCTATAAATTTCAGCATATTTGTTCACCCCCCCCCCCGTCACTCAGTTTTCCACTACCGTTAATCGACTCTAACTTAACACAGATGGGTATTGTGAAAATGAAAGAATGTACATAAAAGTGTACTGGACTGTAGAACTCTATGTAAATGGGGAAGAAAAAATATTTTTAAAAGCCCGTCCTAACACTGCCACGTTCCTTTAACCTCCAGGCAGCTTCTTTCTTGAAGCTGGGCTCACCTGTTCCACCACCGGTGGGAAGATCTGCCCAGCTTACCTTAGCAATTGTGGAGGGTGCTTCACTGAGCAAACGCTCTGCAGGGGGGAATCAACACACTGCTGCTCTCAAGAAGTCCCTGATGGAGATTAGGAGGCACCAGTCAGGGAGAACAGGTCAGGGAATATCATCACCAAGCACGGAGTGTGTGTGTGTGTGTGTGTGTGTGTGTGTGTGTGTGTGTGTGTGTGTGTGTGTGATCACCAAGCACGGAGGGGGTGTGTATGTGTGGCGGGGAGGGGGTAGAATTTCTGCCTGAGAAGCCAATGGTTTGACCTGGGTCTCTGAAGCACTTTGAAAACAAGGGCCTCATCCTGGGAGATCCCCAAGGGTGGGTATGTCCTTCTCTGACGTCTGCACCCAGCTGGACTTCACTGCATGCCCAGGGTTCTTAAGAGTGTGGAACACGCAGCAGCAATTCTCAACCTTGGCTGCGCATTGAAATCCTCAGGGAACTTTCACCAGTCCAGACCCCAGGACCGTTATAACCAGAATTCCTGGGGTGGGGGGAGGGTGGTGGTACCCCTCCATCAAGGGGTTTTTTAAAGCTTCTGGGGTGATTCCAACATGCAGCTGAGGTTGAGAAGCACTGAGCTGGAGTGCCTCTCAAACTTCAATGTGAACACAACTTGCCTGACAGAAGGCAGATTTTGATTGAGTGGGTCTGAATTTGGGGCCTGGGCTTCTAACTTTCTATCAAGTTCCCAGATGCTGCTGGAAACTGTATCAAGGCGGCAGAAAGGAGCCAGAAGGCAGGTTCCTCCTCCTCCCCCGCTTCATGCCCCAGGAACCGTGGTTCTTGCGCCATCTGGTGGTCAGAACGCCTCTAGCAGCACCTAGCAAGCGAAGACCAGATGATGTTGGAAAGCAGATTCTTTCCCAGAGCCCAGCCACTGACATTTTCATTTCAGCCTTATAATAACTTGAATACAAACCTGCCTAGACTACTCACCCTGGACTCCTGGCTTAAAAAACTGTGAAGTAATAAGTGGGTATTGTTAAAGCTGCTAAATTTGTGGTGATATGTTAGCCGCAATACAAAAGTAATACAGAGAATTTTATAGGCTTTGCAATAACAGGCCAAATGAGAAACCCAAGCCCACAGTTATGCACAATGCCTCTTTTCTAGTCCAGGCCAATGGAGCTGCTCTTTTCTTCCTTTTTAAAATTTATTTTGTTTATTTGTGGAAGAGTCACACATGACTTAGTGAATGAACAACAATTTATCTGGCTGCACAGGGTCATAGTTGCAACATGTGGGATGCTTTACTTGCGGCATACAGGATCTTTAGTTGCAGCATATGGGATCTAGTTCTATGTCCAGGGATTGAACCCAGGCCTCTGCCCTGTGAGCTCAGAGTCTTAGCCACTGGACCACCAGGGAAGTTCCCAGATGGATTCGTTCTTAACCTCCAACACAATGGCAGAAGAGGCAGAAAGGATTGTACTTCTCATTTATCATGGTTATACCTGCTGCCTTCTTTCTTCATGACTGTACACTTCTTTCTACCTTACGATGTGTGTTGTCATTGACACTCATGGGCCAGGGGGCTAGTTTGCTCTCTGTGGCAGATTGCATTTTTCCGAAGATGAATTCCATCCTAACTGAACTTCTTAGGATAAGATCTTGAGGCTCCTCCATCACGATATGGGATCTCAGCTCCCTCCTCTTGAAGCTAGCAGACTTAAGACTAGGGTGGGAGTAGTACTAGGTGACTTTCGAGGCTAAGTCATAAAAGATGATGTACCCGCCTGGCTTGTTCTCTCAGGGTGCTCATCTTTGGAACCCAGACACCGTGCTGTGAGGAAGCCCAAGCAGCCACCTGGAAGGGCCCCTCTAGGTGTCCTGGCCCCAGCCCCAGCTGAGAGCCAGCGTCTGTTGCAGACACATCAGTAAGAGAGCCTTCAGAAGACTCCAGCTCCCTTTTTTGTTTTTTGGCCATCCTCATGGGCTTCCTAGGTGGTGCTAGTGGTAAAGAACCTGTCTACCAATGCAGGAGACTTAAGAGACAGGGGTTCGATCCTTGGGTCAGGAGGATCCCCTGTAGGAGGGCACAGCAACCCACTCCAGTATTCTTGCCTGGAGAATCTCATGGACAGAGGGGCCTGGCGGGCTACAGTCCATGGGGTTGCAAAGAGTCAGACATGACTGAAGCAACTGGACTGCCAAGGAAGTCCCTTCAGCTCCCTATCTTCAAGTCAAACTCCAGACATGAACTGCTCCCACTGAGACCTGGGAGCAAAATTAATGTTGTTTTAAATCACTGAACTTTAGCTTTTCGTGACTGGGCAATAGGTGAGTGAAACACTCTCAGACTCTCACTCGAGGACAATATGCTGAATTTGACTGGGTGTCAGGTTGGGGATGAGGAGCCTTTGGCTTTGATTAACCATAGGTAAGTTACCTATTTTCCATTAGTTACTATTTTAATAATGTTTAATTTTTTAAAAAATTTTATTTATTTGGCTGCACCGGGTCTTTGTTGCAGTGCTCAGGCCTCTCTAGTTGCAGTGCCTGGGGGCTTCTGGCTAGTTCCAGTGTTCAGGCTTCTCTTGTTGCGGAGCATGGACTCTAGAGCACGTGGGCTTCAGTAGTTGTGACTCGATGGCTTAGTCACCCCACAGCATGTTGGGCTCTTAGTTTCCCAATCAGGGGTAGAACCTGTGTCCCCTGCACTGGAAGGTGGATTCTTAACCATTAGACCACCAGATAAGTCCCTGAAGTGAAAGTCGCTGAGTTGTGTCCGACTCTTTGCGACCTCATGGACTATACAGTCCATGAAATTCTCCAGGCCAGAATACTGGAAGGGGTAGCCTTTCCATTCTCCAGGGGATCTTCCCAACTCAGGGTTCGAATCCAGGTCTCCTGCATTGCAGGCAGATTCTTTATCAACTGAGCTAGCAGGGAAGCTATCAGAGAAGTCCCTGTTAGTTACTATTTTTAAAAGGTGGTCTCATGATAAATTAAGTTCAGTGCTTATAAACTATTAGGAAATCAGTCGTAAATTTTTTCAGAGAAGTTGGCATTTTTATGACTTTTCCTCTTTGCCATTTAATTCATTTACAACGCTGGGCCTCGTGTCACTTTTCAGCATCAGGACTAATGGTCCCTTCACAGACCATGGCCAGGGCCAGCATCAGCCCAGATGTGGCCTCTCCTGGGGACTCACAGACCAGAACCTGAATCTGGAGCTGAGGGGAGTTGGGGGGCTGCTCTGATACCTCACCTCTTGGTCGCCACCAGGTGCCTTCATCACAGAGGGACCTGACACCTCCCTAGCCTGTCCCCAGCTCACCTTGTCTTAGCTTGGAATCAGGTCGGGTGCAAGCAAGAAGCAGCGCCAGGTTGTGAGGTCGGCCCCCACCCACCCCTGCCCCCGACCACATGCTGGGGTGACGGTTCTCAGTGGCCCCCAGGACTCAGCCATCCTGGGGCATCTTTCCTGGCTAAATTTTACAAATGATATTGCAATGATCTTTCAAAATGAAAGGTAGCAAATTAAAGCGATTTTATTGTTTCCTAAAAACAAAGCTGTTTTCTTAAATATCCCTCAAGAACAGCCTAGACCCAGAGGGAAGTATAGTTTTAGGTATTTTTCTGCAAGTGTTTCCCCACTTGTGGGGAGGCAGACTTTCTTCAAGGGCCTCCTGTTACTGGTGCGCTTGTGAAATCTCCTTCTTTGAGTATGGGCCTGATTTCATGACTTGCTTACCAAGAGAATATGGCAAAGCTGGCGGAATGATTAGGTTACAAAAGACTGTGACTTCTTTTTTACTAGCAGACTCTCCAGTGGCGCCCTTGGCTTGCGCACATTGATGACGCATGCTGCTGGGGTGGAGAAGAGGAGGGCCCGAGGGCAGCCTCTGGGCAACAGCCTGTGAGGGAAGGCAGGAGCTTGCAAGAGTCTCCTTCCCAGTTGAACCATGAGGTGAGGCACCAGGAGGCTGGCACCTTTACTGCAGCCTCTAGAGAGACCTTGAGGAGCCGCCCCAGCCAAGCCCTTGCCTGGACGTCTGACCCACAGAAACCGGGAGATAGGAGGTGTGTGTTGCTCTAAGCTGCTCAGCTGAGGGATAACTTGTTATGCAGCCACTGGTAACAAACAGCCACTCACGTGTCATTTCTTTATCAGGACCCCCAGTCACGTGCAAGCTGAACATGTGCTTGTGCTCCTTCGCCTCCCCCCAACAACACACACAACAGTGTTCTCAGCCCAGTGTGCCAGCCTGCGTTCAAGTGAAGGCAGTATTTTAGTCCCATACTGGCTTCTGGCTTCTTTCTTGGTGCCGGTACCTGTGTTTGCTGAGCCTCAGTTCAGTTCAGTCCAGTTACTCAGTCGTATCCTTTGTGACCCCATGAACTGCAGCATGCCAGGCTTCCTTGTCCATCACCAACTCCCGGAGCTTGTTCAAACTCATGTCCATCGAGTCGGTGATGCCATCCAACCATGTCATCTTCTGTTGTCCCCTTCTCCTCCTGCCTTCAATCTTTCCCAGCATCAGGGTCTTTTCCAATGAATCAGTTCTTCGCATCAGGTGGCCAAAGTATTGGAGTTTTAGCTTCAGCATCAGTCCTTCCAATGAACGTTCAGGACTGATCTCCCTTAGGATTGACTGGTTTGATCTCTGGTTTGCTGAGCCTAACTTGGAGCAACTGACTGGGTGTACCACCCCTCCATATCTCCCCGGGGCCTGGGTCAGATTCTGTCTGAAACGGGTAAGGCCTCAGACACAGGCTCCACCCTGAATACTGCAAATCGAGTCTTCTCCCTCTGGACCAGACAGAGCTCAGGCTCTGCAAAACCTGTGGTTTCCTCAGGATACGCCGACTCTTCCTGTGGCAGGAAGAACCACTTCCTCTGAGTCATGAACTTTCTCTCTTTCAAGTTCCTGCCTCTTGTTCTCTGGCAGTTCTGAACTGGGATCCTCAGGCCAGATGTCATTTTTGCTCCTCTCTATTGCAGTCTGAGGAGAGGTCTTACCCAGTACAATTGATGGAAGAATTGATAGAGGAGATAGATGAGCTCCAGGTTAGACATTTACAACTGGTCTCTTGTTTACATTCATGGGGCACCAGGAAGTGGGCTTCGGGCTGGATATTTAACACTGTTTGCATTTCTTGAGCCAAGAGATAGGTGGGCTCCAGTTAAGGCATTTACAATCAGCCTCCTGTTTGCCCTCCGAAATGGAAGTAACAACAGAAACAGGGCAAATAGCCAGTGTTTGTCTCTTGTAAACACTTTAAGGTAATAGTCATGGCAAGGACAAAGAGGGGCAAAACTGAGTAAAGGACTAAGTGACCTCTGCTGCTCCCTCTTTGGGGACAAGGGAGACACTACACATGCACAGAAAAGCTCCTTGTGGGTCAAACATCAGGGAATAATTGCAGGCCATAGTGAGTCTTGCTCCTCCCAGAAGCCTTCACTTCGAGATCCATCTTGGCTGAGGAGTGTGTGCCCACTCCAGGGACACAAGGTTGTGGGAAATAATTGTCGTGAAGGAGGAAGCACTGCCCTATATAAATGACTTAACCACCTCTTTACTGCGCTCCACCTCACTAGGGGGGACTCCCACACTCTGCGGGTGTGTATCTCTGCCTTGCTTCTGTGTTAACTAAACAAACTGCTTCTCTATGTGTTCTCCTCCTTGTTGTTTTGCTATGTATCTAAAAATAAACTTTGTACCTGCATTTACAGGGCTGCCCCGGTGACTCAGAGGTAAAGGATACGCCTGCAATAGAGGAGCTGCAGGAGACACTGATTTCTGGGTTGGGAAGATCCCCTGGAGGAGAGCACGGCCACCCACTCCAGTATTCTTGCCTGGAGAATCCTATGGACACAGGAGCCTGGCAGGCTACAGTCCATGTTGGCACAAAGAGTTGGACACGACTGAAATGACTGGGCACAAGTGCATGCATCTGTATTTACAGTTTCTGCCTCCATGATAAATGTATTTTTCACTGGAGGCAAAGGTTTAGGGAATAATAGCTTCTAGCCTCTAGCCCTTGCAGGTCTGGTGGTTAAGATTCCTGGTTCTCATCCAGGCTATCCAGGTTTGATTCCTGGGCAGGGAATTAAGATCTTGCTTCATGCCACTGCTCACAGTTGCCTCACCAAGATCACAACTCTTTATTTTTTTAATTCAATTTTTATTTTATATTGGAGTATGTTGTTGCTGTTCAGTCACTAAGTCATGTCCTACTCTTTGGGACCCCAAGGACTGCAACACGCTAGGCTTCCCTGTCCTTCACCATCTCCTTGAGCTTGCTCAAACTCATGTCCATTGAGTCAATGATGACATCCAACCATCTCATCCTCTGTTGTCCCCTTTTCCTTCTGCCCTCAGTGTTTCCCAGCATCAGTGTCTTTTCCAATGAGTCGGCTCTTCCCATCAGGTGGCCAAAGTATTGGAGCTTCAGCATCAGTCCTTTCGATGAAAATTCAGGGTTGATTTCCTTTAGGATTGACTAGTTTGATCTCCTTGCTGTCCAAGGGCTCTCAAGAGTCTTCTCTATGCTACAATTCAAAAGTATCAATTCTTGAGTGCTCAGCCTTCTTCATGGTCCAACTCTCACATCCGTACATGACTACTGGAAAAACCATAGCTTTGACTACTGGAGTATATTAGAGTATAGATGAGCTACAATGTTGTGTTCATTTCAGCTGTACAGCAAAGTGATTCAGATATACATATAACCATTCTTTTTCAGATTCTTTTCCATATAGGTTATTATAGAATATTGAGTAGAGTTCTGAGCTATACAGTAGGTTCTTATTGATTATCTATTTTATACATAGTCATGTGTATGTGTTAATCCCAATATCCTAATTTATCCCTCCCCTGACTGAAGATTTTTTTGGCCCCACCCATGGCATATGGGGTCTTAGTTCCCCAATAAGGGATGGAATCCATGCCCTCTGCAGTGGAAGAGCATGGAGTCTTAGCCACTGGACCACTAGGGAATTCCCTGGTTGAGGAATAGTTGGTTGGATCAGGCCAGAGGGCAGGAGGAGCAGAAGTGGATTTCTGGGCTGAAGAACAATTTACTGGGAAAAGAACAACTTGCAGCAAAACATGAAACTGGGGCCACTTGAGTATTCCTGCCTGATCACCCTTCGCCCTCGCTCTGGCCCCACGTCTACGTACTCGGAGTGCGCGACAACACAAGTTGTTTCCTCTACCTTTATACCCCCGGTCTTTCGTTCTGTCATCACACATCACCTTTTCAATTTGGGTTCTATAAACCAGAAGCAAGCACTGCAGACCCAGAAAAACAGATTTGCTTTAGTTCTCAAATACTAGAGGAAAGAATATGTTCTCAGGACTTTGGGGTTCACATGTGTGATGGTTTTAAGAACCAGACATAGGAGATTGCCGGGAGCCGTCAGGATGCCCCCTTGCTCGGATGACAAGGTCACACGACTAAGAAAGAAACTGCAAAGCGGACTTTCTTTATTGGGGCATCCCGGGCAAGGCCCCTCCTGGTATTTTTCTTGGGAGTTCTGTCCATGCTCAGAACACTAGCTCATCTCAATAGGTCAGTCCCAGTTAGAAAGAATTTGCCCTGAGATAATTCCCCCAGACCTTATTGACCAGAGGATCAGGGAAGGTGGATTCCTTTCCCTGAGGACAAAGGAGGAATAAAAGGGACATTTAAATAGATTACTACACCTCCTACTCATGACTGGGGAGTTTACCAAGAGTTCTCTGGGGGTCATGGCAAGGCCACCACCTGAAGGGCTCGTACTTGGGTCACCTTTCCACCTCCCACTCCCCCCGACCACTCCACGGAGGAGGCTCCCTTCCTTGAAGAAACCAGGCTGGAATGGGACTTAGGAATGCTCATAACTGTGGCCAGTGTAGTTGGAGACACTGACTGCTTTAGGATAGTGTAGACATAGGGTTATAAGGTTAATAGGGTTTTATTGCTAAAGCAGTGCTGCTAGACTGTCTCTTAGTCCTCTTTCCTCTTTCCAAACTGTCTCTTTGTCCTCTTTCCTCTTTCCTCATAAGAACAGAATGAGACAGGTAGTGGCTGAGGTTAATAGAACAAAACAGTTTCAAGCTTAAGCCTTTCCTTCTAGCTTCTACATAGTTGCACCTGATAAGAGAAATGTAACCTTTCTACTTAGATTGATGTACTTATCATGATTGAATGAAGTATGCTGTAGACAATCAAATGGTAAACATACTATTGTTAAATCTAATTACGCAGAAATCTGGCTTCTGCAAGGGGAATGTTTCATGATAGATTGGGGAATGAGCTCAATGATAAGGTTGCTATGGAAGGTAGAAAACAAAAAATTGTATAGAATGATAGGTGATGTAATGATGTAATGGGGATGTCTTTTGGCTATAAACCTGTAAACCAACAACAATAAAGGAGAGAGACTGCTTCATCACCACACTGACTCAGCTCAGTACTTCGCTGACGCCACTCATCCCTCAAGACCCCTGGACCCGCCGGGGCTGGACCCTGGAAGAAGGTGTTTTATGTATTCTGGAGCTAGGCATATTCTAGTTACCAACTAGTTACCACCCCACATTACGAAAAAGGATTCAGCAAGACTAGGTAGGTACCCACCACACTGACAGTGTCGCAGACAGCTGCAGTCAGAGCCGGGGTGTCTTCCCTGCTAGAGGCTCTTGCCTGAAGACAGAGGATGCCGGCAGTTTGCTCATCTTCTGAGAAGTTTCAGTGCTTGTTGCTCCATAGGGAAATACACTGAGTTTCCCTGTGAGAAATAAGAGAAATGGGAGACATGCAGTACATAGGTCTTTGAGATGCAATAAAGCGCCACAGGCAATGGAAAGTAACGGTTTCAGGGGAGGACATGTTGAAGGACCTGAGTGCTAATTTTTTCATCCATTCAACAAATATTTATTGAGTATTACTATATTTCAGACACTGTCTTAGGAAGTGGAGCTACAGAGGAGGAGAAGACATATGGAGCCCTCATCACAAATCAGGATCCATCCCAAATGATACAAAGACGTAACCAAAAGGCACAGAAACCATAAAATACCATAAGTATGGTAGAGCATTTTTTAAAAATTAATCTCAGATTTGGGATAGCCTTTGTATGATGTCATTAAAATGTTAAATGTTCATATTTTTAAAAAGAATGAAATAATGCTATCTGAAGCGACTTGGATGGGCCTAGAGATTAGCATGCCAAGTGAAGCAAGCCAGATGAGAAAGACAAATACTATATGATATCACTTAAATGTGAAATCTAAAACATCATACAGATGAATATATCTATGAAACAGAAAGAGATTCACAGATAAAGAGAGCAGATATGTAGTTGCCCAGGGAGCAAGTGAGGGGAGGGATGGAGTGGGAGTTTGGGGTTAGCAGGTGCAGATATATAGGAGAGAAACAACCAGGTCCTACTGTATAGCACAGGGAACTGTATTCAATATCCTGTGATAAAGGATAATGAAAAAGGATATAGATATAGACTTCTCTGAATCACTTTCCGGTACAGTAGAAATTAGCACATTATAAATCAACTATACTTCAATAAAATAATTTTTTTTAAAAGGGTCTCCCAGTTCAAAGCTACTAAGCTTAAAAGCTAAGTGAAACACCTGGATGTTTTATTCACTCTGATAAACTTTCGAGCCACCCAGATGGCCATTTGGTGTCTCCTCAATCCCTTGCCTGAAATTTAGTCTATGGCTTTGGCAAAATGAGAAAGAAAATGCTTCTCAACTGTCATCAGTGAGATTTTTACTCCTTCTCTGGAACAAATGGTATCCATTAGCCTCACCTGCCAAAAACAGGTGGTAAAGGTGGGCATGGAAGACAGTCACCTTGGGCAGGACTTCTTTCTCCATTGGCAGTCTGATTTTATTAACTCCCTTTATCTTATGGCTATGAATATGTCTTCATCATTATTCACAGGTCTCTCACTGGATCAAAGCTTTCCCATGTAAAAGGACCACCATTACTACTATTGATAAATTTTTGTTAGAATGATTTTTCCCCACTTGGGAATTTCTCCTGTCCTATCTGTTGAGTGTGCAAGTAGACTATTAAATCTAAATACTTCAAGGAAAAAAATTTTTAATTAAAAAAAAGTTGCAAAACTCTTAAAGGAACCTGCCTTCCATAGCCCAAGGTGTTTCCTGGCTTTGATAACCCTGATCCTCACTAACAAGGCCACATCAACCCTTGCTCTGTGAGATGATCCATGAGCATTCCGTACACATACCACTTTGGTCAGTTCAGACTTTCCTAACTATTAAAATGAACTCATTAAGTTACCCATTTACTGATACTTATCATCAAATTAATGTTGCTTTTCCTCCTGTCCCCCCATCTAAACTAGCCCATACATAGAAACTGGAGACTTGATTCTCTGGAAACGGCACTATCAAAGATTAACCTTGAGGGACTTCGCTTGGTGGTCCAGTGGCTGACACTCTGTGATGCAGGGGGCCCAGATTCAATCCCTGGTCAGGAAACTATTACTAGATCCCACATGCTGCAACCAAGACCCAGCACAGCCAAATAAAAAATACTTAAAAAAACAACAAAAACCCAAAGGTTAATCTTAAACTTCATTGAAAGGGTTCATATCTGCAAGTTTCAATTCCCCTACTTGCAAACAACAGTGCTGTAAATCAGATCCTTAACCCCTACAGTTTTCTTGGAATATCCTCTGTCCACAACCACTCTTGTAAACTCCAAGAGAGCTCTGATTTATTTGTAATTAATCATAGGCTTTATGTATTTTAGAATAGCTATAGATTTACAGGGAAAAATGAGCAGGTAGTGCAGGAGATTTCTTTATACTTCCTCCCCACACACATAATATTTTACATTATATGGTATGCTTGTTACAGTGAATGAGCCATTATTGATACACTATTACTAACTGAAGCCCATGGTTTACTCAGATTTCCTGTTTTTAATCCAATGCACTTTTTGTGTGTCAAACTCCCATCCAGAATGCCATATTACATTTAGCTGTCATGACTCCCTAAGCTCTTCTTAGCCATGACAATAACTCACTTCTGTTGTTTTTGATGACCTTGACAGTTTTGAGTAGTACTGGTCAGGTGTAGTGTAGGGTGTGCCTCTGAGAATTTATCTTGTGATTTTCTCATGATTAGACTGAGTTGATGGGCTTTGGGGAAGAAGAATATAGAGGTAAAGGGTCATTTTTCCCACATCACGCCAAAGGTACTTTGGTATTATATAATAAGAAATACATTTGGTCTTTGTGTCTAGTTCCTGTAAAAAGCTTCCAAAGCCCTTGGAATTTCCTGAGTGATGGAATTATCTTTGTTATTCATCAGTTCAGTTCAGTTCAGTCACTCAGTCGTGTTCGACTCTTTGTGACCCTATGGACTGCAGCACACCAGGCCTCCCTGTCCATCACCAACTCCCAGAGTTTACTCAAACTCATGTCCATTGAGTCGGTCATGCCATCCAACCATCTCTCCCTCAGTTGTCCCCTTTCCTTTCCACCTTCAATCTTTCCCAGCATCAGAGTCTTTTCAAATGAGTCAGTTCTTCATATCAGGTGGCCAAAGTATTGGAGTTTCAGCTTCAGCATCAGTTCTTCAAATGAACATTCAGGGCTGATTTCCTTTAGGATGGACTGGTTGGATCTCCTTGCTGTCCAAGGGACTCTCAAGAGTCTTCTCCAACACCACAGTTCAAAAGCATCAATTCTTAGGCAGTCAGCTTTCTTTATAGTCCAACTGTTACATCCATACATGACCACTGGAAAAACAATAGCCTTGACTAGACGGACCTTTGTTGGCAAAGTAATGTCTCTGCTTTTTAATATGCTGTCTAGGTTGGTCATAACTTTCATTCCAAGGAGTACATGTTTTTTAATTTCATGGCTGCAGTCACCATCTGCAGTGATTTTGGAGCTAAGGAGACCCTTTTGAGCACACCTGAATTTCTGCTAACAAGGTGACTTAAGGTAAGTTCCCTACAAAGGCTTAGGATGGTACTGATCACAAGAAAGATAAATGATTTAAGGTTGGAACTTTCAGCTCCATCCATCAACCTCTGGGCAGGGAAAATAAGGGGAAGTGGTGGTGGTTTGGAGGGCACAGACTAAACTCTATACAAACTCTTAAACAACAATATTTGATGAAATTCCAGGTTGGTGAACTCATCCACATGCCACGAAGGTGTCACATTCCAATTTCATAAGAGCAGAAGCTCCTGTACTTGGGACTCTTCCAGACCTCACTCTGTGTCTCTCTTCATCCGACCATTCATTTGTAGACTTTCTAATAGCCTTTGTAATAAACTGGGACACTAAGTAAGTTTCCCAGGTGGCATTAGTGGTAAAGAACCCACCTGTTAATGCAGGACACACGTGAGATGTGAGTTCAATCCCTGATTCAGGAAGAACCCCTGGAGGAGGGCATGGCAACCTACTCCAGTATTTTTGCTTGGAGAATCCCATGAACAGAGGAGACTGGAGGTCTACATTCCATGGGGTCACAAAGAGTCGGACACAACTGAAGCAACTTAGCACGCATGCAAGGGACACATCAGTAAATGTCGCCCTGAGTTCCATGAGCCATTTTAACATATGCCCAAATCCAAGCAGGAAGTTGTAACTTCTGATTTATAGTCAGTTGGATAGAAGCACAGGGGATGATTTGGACACACAAATTGGTGCCTGAAGTGGGGGCACTCTTGTGAGTCTGATCCCTTAACCTGTGGGATCTGATGCTATCTGCAGGTAGACAGTGTCAGAATTGAGCTAAATTTGTAGAGCACCCAATCAGAGTCTGCTGAGAACTGGAAAATGGCTTGGTGGTGTTGGAAAACACACATCAGAACTCAAAGTCCATGCTATCAACTATCCTGGCTTTGCCCAACCTTAGCAACTCATAAGACTGATAATGAAATCATGATAAACCTACAAAACAAATTCATGAGTAGAATAGAATACACATTTTTTTCAAGCTTCCAAACAACCAAGATAGATCGCATCCTGGTCCATAAAATAGAGCTTAAAAATTTTAGAGGCTCAAATTTAAAAAGAAATCATGCAATGTATGCCCTCAGACCACAATAGAATTTGACTAGAAGTCATCAACAGAAACATAGTTGGAAAATCCTCAAATAATTAGAGATTAAACAATGCAATTTTAAATAACATGCAGATTAGAAAGGATGTCTCAAGAGAAACTAAAACATACGTTGAACTAAATGAAAACAGAAATATATCAAAATTTGTGGGATGCATTGAAGGCAGTGCTTAAAATTTTATAACATTGAATTTATACATTAGAAAAAACCAAATACTTAAAAGTCAGTTTAGCTTTCACCCTAGGGATAAAAAGAACAAATCAAAAGCAAAGTAAGCAGAAGACTGGGACCTCCTTGGTGGTCCAGTGGTTAAGAATCTGTCTACCAGTGCAGGGGATACAGGTTTGATCCCTGGTTTCAGGAAGATCCCACGCCGTGGAGAAGCTCAACTGTGTGCCACAACTACTAAGCCCACGGGTCTGTGTGTCCGGAGCCTGTGCTCCACAACAAGAGATGCCTGCATGCCACAATGAAGGCCAGAGAAGCCAAATAAACAAATAAAATAATTTTTTTTTTTAAATAGGAGGGAAGTTCAAGAGGGAGAGGATATGGGTATACCCATGGCTGATTCATGTTGTTGTATGGCACAAACCAACATAGCATTGTAAAGTGATTATCCTCCAGTTTAAATAAATTTTTTTAAAAAAGGAATGACTGTGTCTGGCTTAAAAAAAAAAAGCAGAAAAAAAATAGGGCAGAAATCAATGAAATTGAAAACAAAATTAATAGACAAAATCAACAAAACTAAAAGCTGACTCTTTTGAAAAGATTGACAAAATTGATAGCCAGGCAAACTTTATTAGTCTGCTCGTGTTGCCCTACTGAAATAACACAGAGTGAGTGACCTAAAGAACAGAAATTTATTTTCACAGTTCAGAACAGAGTTTATCTTCTCAGAACTAGGGGAAAGTTATTTTCTCTTAGTTCTGGAGGCTGAAAGCCCAAGATCAAGGTGCCATCAGAGTTGGCTTCTGGTGAGACTCCCCTTCCCGATTTGTAGATGGCTTCCTCCTTGCTGTTTTCTCACATGGTATTTCTTCCATGTGCTTGTGGAAAGAAAGTTATCTTTGGTGTCTCTTTCTCTTCTAATAAGAACACTGATCCTATCAGGTTAGGGCTCCACCTATATGACCTCATTGAATCTTAATTATCTCCCTAACAGCCCTATCTCTCAATACAGTCACTTTCGGGTCTAGGGCTTCACATATAAATTTTGGCTGCAGAGGGACACCATTCTGTCCTTCAAAATTAACAAACTAGAAAAAAAAAGACACAGATTACTAATTCAGAAATGAAGGAGAGACTATTCACTACTGATCCCATGGTCATTGAAAGGATCATAAAGGAATTTTATGGACAACTCTGTACCCATGAAAATTTGATAGCCTATATGAAATGGACCAGTTCCTTGAAAGACATAATCTTTCAAAACTTTCAAAACTCACACAATGGGCTGTGTAAATTAGATAACTCAATTAGATCTACATCTATTAAAGAAACTGAATCAAGGATTAATAACCTTTCAGACTTCCGTAGTAATCCAGTGGTTAAGAACCTGCCTGCCAGTGCAAGAGACACAGGTTTGATCCCTGGTCTGGGAAGATGCCACATGCCTTGGAGCAACTAAGCCCCTGCTCCACAACATGAGAAGCCATTGCAGTGAGAAGCCCTTGCACCGCGGTTAGAGAGTAGCACTCCTCCTCACTGCAACTAGAGAAAGCCCAAGCCACAACAAAGCCCCAGCACAATCAAAAATAAACTAAATAAATTTTTTAAAAGTAATAATCTTTCAAAACAGAAAACAACAAAAAAATAAAAAGCAAATCCAGATGCACTCACTGCTGAATTCTATCATACATTTAAGGAAGAAATTATACCAGTTCGCTAAAATTTCTTCCATTAGATAGAGGTAGAGGGAATATCTCCTAACTCATTCTAAGGGTTAGCTTTACCTTAATGTCAAAACCAGACAAGGACATTACAAAATCAATTATAGACCATTGCTTACCAGAAAAACAGATATAAAACTTCTCAAAAAAATTATCAAATAGGATGCAACAATATATAAAAAGAATTATATGCATGGTCAAGTGGGTCATACACTGCTGGTTCACTACTGGAAAATTAATATAATCAATCTCATCAACAGGTTAAAGGAGAAAAATCACATGATCATATCAATAGATGCAAAAATGCATTTGATAAAAATCTAACACCCATTTGTGATTTTTGAAAAATCTCAGCAATCTAGGAACAGAGAGGAATTTCCTCAATTTGATAAATAACATCTTAAACATAGCTTTACCTTAATGTCAAAACTTATAGCTGGGGCTTCCCTGGTGGTCCAGTGATTAAGAATCTGCCTTGCAATGCAGGAGACATCAGGAGATGTTAGTTCAATCCCTGGTCCAGATCCCACATGCTACAGGGCACCTAAGCCTGTGTTCCACAACTAATGAAACCCATGTGCCCTAGAGTCTGTGCTCTGCAACAAGAGAAGCCACCACAATGAGGGCCATGCACATTGATTAGAGAGTAGCTTCCACTCTCCAAAACTAGAGTAAGCCCTTGAGCAGCAATAAAGACCCAGCACAGCCAAAAATGAATAAATGAAAAAAAATTTTTAAGTTAGCAAATAAAAAAACACCCCCAAAACCCTATAGCTAACAACTTACTTAATGGTGAGAAAATAGATTCCTTCCCACTAAGACAGGAATAAGACAAGGATGTCCCCTCACATCAATTCTAGCAAGGCACATGGTTAATACACAAAATATACAAAAATAAATTGCTTTCCTATAAACTAAAAATGAACAATTGGAATTTGAAATTAAAATAAATACCATTTATATTAGCACCAAGAAAAATGAAATAGATAAGATATCAATCTAGCAAAATATGTATAATATCTACATGAGGAAAACTACAAAACTTTGATGAAAGAAATCAAGGAAGAAATAAACAAATGCAGAGATACTCCATGTTCATGGATAGGAAGACTCAGTTTTGTCAAGATGTCAGTTCTTCCCAACTTGACATATAGATTTGAAACTGCACATGTCAGATTGGGACATGAACTCACTGTCTCTTAATTGATATCACACACCTGGTCTCAGGACTTAATGATGCTCAGATTCTGTATGTCTCATCACAGAAAGAATTCAGTGAGGGACAAAGTGATAGGTAAGAAGTGGATTTATTTAGAGAGATACACATTCCAAAGACAGAATGCAGTCATCTCAGAAGGTGAGAATGGCTTTGGGAGGAACACACTCCATGGACAGATTGTGGACAGATTGCCATCTCAGAAGGCAAGAGGCCCTCAAACGTGGGGTGATTAGTTAGTGCGTAAGGGCTGGGTAATTTCATAGGCTGATGAGAGGAAATGAGTTGACATGTCCGACCAATGGACATGAGTTTGAGCAAGCTCCAGAAGTTGGGGATGGACAGGGGAGCCTGGCATGCTGCTGCAGTCCACGGGGTCACAAAGAGTCGGACACGACTGAGCGACTGAACTGAATGAGTGAGAGGATTATTCCACCTCTCTGGGAATAATCCTTTCTGGGAGAAGGGGTGAAGATTTCCCAGGAATTGGGCCACCACCCACTTTTTGATCTTCTACAGTCAGTCTTGAGACTGTCACAATGTTGTTGTTGTTGTTCAGACGCTAAGTCATGTTTGACACTTTGTGACCCCATGGATTGCAGCATTCCAGGCTTCCCTGTCCTTCACTATCTCCCCAAGTTTGCTCAAACTCATGTCCATTGGTGATGCCATCCAACCATCTCATCCTCTGTTACCCCCTTTTCCTCCTGCCCTCAATCTTTCCCAGCATCAGGGTCTTTTCTAATGAGCTGGCTCTTTGCATCAGGTGGACAAAGTATTGGAGCTTCGGCTTCAGCATCAGTCCTTCCAATAAATATTCAGGGTTGATTTCCTTTAGGATTGACTGGTTTGATCTTGCTGTCCAAGGGACTCTCAGGAATCTTCTCCACACCACAATCCAGAAGTATCAGTTCTTCAGTGCTCAGCCTTCTTTTTGGTCCAAGTCGCACATCTGTACGTGACTCCTGGAAAAACAAAGCTTCAGCTCCATGGACCTTTGTTGGCAAAGTGATGTCTCTGCTTTTTAATACACTGTCTAGGTTTGGCATAGCTTTTCTTCCAAGGAGCAAGTGTCTTTTAATTTCAAGGCTTCAGTCAATATCTACAGTGATTTTGGAGCCCAAGAAAATAAAATCTGTCACTGTTTCCACTTTTTCCCCATCTATTTGCCATGAAGTGATGGGACCAGATGCCATAATCTTAGTTTTCTGAATGTTGGGTTTTAAGCCAGTTTTTTCAGTCTCCTCTTTTACCCTCATCAAGAGGCTCTTTAGTTCCTCTTTATTTTCTACCATTAGGGTGGTATCATCTGCATATCTGAGATTATTGGTATTTCTCTTGGCAATCTTGATTCCAGGTTGGGATTCATCCAGCCTGGCATTTTGCATGATGTACTCTGAATATAAGTTAAATAAGTACGGTGATAATATACAGCCTTGACAAATTCCTTTCTCAGTATTGGCCCAGTCCATTATTCCATGTCCAGTTCCAACTGCTGCTTCTTGACCTGCATACCAGTTTCTCAGGAGACTGGTAAGGTGGTCTAGTATTCCCATTTCTTTAAAAATTTTCCAGTTTGTTGGGATCCACACAAAGGCTTTAGCATAGTCAGTGAAGCAAAGGTAGATGTTTTTCTGGCATTCTCTTGCTTTTTCTATGATCTAGTGGATATTGGCATTTTGATCTCTTGTTCCCCTGCCTTTTCTAAATCCAGCTTGGACATCTGGAAGTTCACGTACTGCAGTTCATGTATTGCTGAAGCCTAGTTTGAAAGAGTTTGAGCATAACTTTGCTAACATGTGAAATGAGTACAATTATATGGTAGTTTGGACATTCTTTGGCATTGCCTTTCTTTGCAATTGAAATGAAAATGGACTTTTCCAGTATTGTGGCCACTGCTGAGTTTTCAAAATTTGCTGATATAGTGAGTGCAGCACTTTGATAGCATCATCTTTTAGGATTTGAAACAGCTTAGCTGGAATTCTATCACCTCTCTTAGCTTTATCTGCAGTAATGGTTTCTAAAGCCCACTTGACTTCATGCTCTAGGACGTCTGGCTCTAGGTGAGTGACCACACTGTCGTGGTTATCCAGGTAATTAAGACTTTTTTTTGGTATATTTCTTCTGTGTATTCTTGCTACCTCTTCTTAATCTCTTCTCAGTTGTGGATGTGTCTGGTGATGAAGGTAAAGTCCAATGTTGTATATAACAATATTGCA
The DNA here is from genome assembly GCA_007570785.1 of Antilocapra americana. Taxonomy (NCBI): domain Eukaryota; kingdom Metazoa; phylum Chordata; class Mammalia; order Artiodactyla; family Antilocapridae; genus Antilocapra; species Antilocapra americana. Next base: position 5,331,443 of record ML660220.1, read on the forward strand.
TAGGAACCTGGAATGTTAAGTACAGGAATGGAGGTAAATTGAACATGATCAAGCAGGAGATTGCAAGAGTGAACACCGGCATTTTGGGAATCAGTGAACTAAAATGAATGGAAATGGGCGAATTTAATTCAGATGACTATCTACTACTGAGGGCAAGAATCCCTTAGAAGAAGTGGAGTAGCCTTCATAATCAACAAAGAATCTAAAATGCAGTACTTGGGTGCAATCTCAAAAATGACAGAATGATCTTGGTTCGTTTCCAAGGCAAACCATTCAACATCATAGTAATCCAAGTTTATGCCCCACCATTAATGCCAAAGAAGGTGAAGTTGAATGGTTCTATGAAGACCTACAACACCTTCTAGAATTAACACCCAAAAAGGTGTCCTTTTCATCATAGTGGATTAGAATGCAAACGTAGGAAGTCTAGAGACACCTGGAATAACAAGCAATTTTGACTTTGGGGTACAAAATGAATCAGGGAAAAGTCTAACAGAATTTTGCCAAGAGAACACACTGATCATAGCAAACATCCTCTTCCAACATCACAAGAGACAACTTTACATATGGATATCACCAGATGGTCAATACCAAAATCAGATTGATTATATTCTTTGCAACCAAAGATGGAGAAGCTCTATATAGTCAGCAGAAACAAGACCTGGAGCTAACAGTGGCTCAGATGATCAGCTTCTTATTGTAAAATTCAGGCTTAAATTGAAGGATTTAAGGCCATTCAGGTATGACTTAGATCGAGTCCTTTATGATTATATAATGGAGGTGACAGGTATATTCAAGATCTGGTAGATAGAGTGCCTGAAGAAATATGGAGAGGTTCATAACATTGTACAGGACGTGGCAACCAAAACCATCCTCAAGAAAAAGAAATGCAACAAGGCAAAATGGTTGTCTGAGGGGACTTTACAAATAGTTGAGAAAAGAAAGAGAAAGGGAAGGCAGTGGAGAAAGGGAAAGATATATCCAACTGAATGCAGAGTTCCAGAGAATGGCGAGGAGAGATAAGAAAGCCTTCTTAAGTGAACAAAGGAAAGAAATACAGGAAAGCTATAGAATGGGAAAGACTAGAAATCAAGGTTTAGATTGCTGGCTGAGAACCTGCACTTTTAACGAAATCCCAGGTGATGCTGATATTACCGTTTTGAGAAGCAACTTTAAATGTTAGTACACAAAGAACCCGTATATTAGATACCATCTTCATTATTCAATGTGAATCTAGGTCCCGGGGAGCCTACGGGATCAAGAGACCTGCCTACACCCACGCAGGCACGTGTGGGTCTCGTATTACAGACTTCTGAGGGCAGGCGGCAGTTGGCCCCAGGCAGTCCCTTAGGTCTGGAGACCGCCTCCCAAGGAGGAGAAGCTCGCGGTTCCTCCTGGTCAATGTCAACGAGTGCCCGCAAGGTCCGCGCTCCTCCCCCGCCCGCCTCCCTCCCGCTCCTCCCTGCGGCCCCTGACCCGCCCTGCCGGATGCAGGACAGAAAACACCTTCCAGGAGGCTGTGCCAGTGCGTCACCGGCTGGCGCTGGGCCAATGACAGCCCGGGAGAGTGTCGTTTCTTCGGGCCGGGGAGGTGGGGGCCGGAACTTCCTGCGTTTCTGCCCAGCGAGTCATTTCCCCGGGCTGGGTCGGTGTGCCCCGAGCCGTGGGTCCGGGGCCGGGGGTGGGCCTGGGTGGGTACCGCTTCCCAGGCGGTTTTCGGGAACGGGAGGAGGAAGGACAGGGAGGCCAGGACCCTCTCTGCGCCTTTAAACTAGCAGTGACCCCCTGGAACGCGGTGTCCGCCAGGGTCCCGCCGCGCCGCGCCGCCAGCTCTCCGCGGCACCCGGCCCTGAGCGCACTTGACCCCGAGGAGACTGAAGTTCCACCTCGCCCGGGGCCAGGCGCCGTGGCGCTACGCCGAGCCCGCGACACCCGCCTCTGAGGGCTCCTGCGTCCAGGGGCTGCGATGGCGGCGGCGGCGCTGATGGACACGGCGCAGGTGAGTGGATGGACTTCAGGCCCGCAACCGCTCAGCCCTTCATCCTCCCGTACCCGGAGCCGGGGGATCAAAGAAGGGCATTGCTCTACGACCTGATGTCTTTTTCATCTCTCTGCTATTGAGTCTGGGGTCCTGAGGGTTTAAGAGGGAGCGAGTGGTCACTTCCAGCCTCGGGTCCGGAATCCAGGGCAGGGATCATAGAGAGCGGGTCCCATTTCTGAACTCTAGTGGATGAGATGGGAAACAGTTTCCTAGGCAATAGGAACCAGCGGTGTGCAAGTACAGGATGGAGCTGGGAGTGTTCAGAGAGCAGGTGGGCTGAGGTCAGCCTGGAATGGCCAGCTGAGAAGCCCGGTGTCTATTCTGAGAGTGTTGGGAGCCACAGAAGCCACAGAGCAGAGGAGGAAGGTGATGTGACTTACATCCTAACAGGGTCACCTGGATGCCAAGTGGAAAACTGACTGTGGGCTGAGGGTGAAAGAGGGGAGAGCAACCAGTAGCTGCTGCAATACTGCGGGCGAGGTGAGGAAGGCAGGTGATTGCAGGTAGAAGAAGCAATTGGATTCTAGGTGGGTCTTCTAAAGTGAGGCTGACCAGATTTTCTGAGGTGGAAACTGAGAAAGAAAAGCAGCTACTCGATGGATTTGGTGTTAGCGGCTGGAAGGATGGATGAACCATCAACTGAGAAGGGAACTTGTTTGTAGGAGGAATATTCACTGGAAATAGCAGAAGTTACATTTGGGCCATATTCTGATGTTCCAGGGACCCCTGAGTGGAGGTGAAGCTTGAGCAACTAGACACACAGTTCTGGTGTTTGAGGGAGGCTTAGTTTAGGTTAAGAGATACTGAACATATAAAGGGACATTGGCAGACTACACGTGAAATAGAACTCTGACCCACAACCTGCAGCAACCTGCCCAGGAAACAAACCCCCTTATCTACAGTAAACAACCCAGAAAGCCATTCTGCTGTAAGTTAGACTTGCAGGAACCCAGATTGCTATCTCTAGTGACAATCCAGGAAGTTAAGCAATAATTTCTATAACAGTTGGCCTCAAATAACCAGGACTTAATAACTAACAACTGCTCTCGCTTTTGTTCCAACTTAAGACCAACCAGTAATAGCCAAATATGTACCTCTAACCAATCACCTAGGATGCTCTGCTTCTAGTTAGCTTGCCTACAGCTTCCCCAGGCCAACAGGGCATACCTGAAGCCTTCCATTTCTTCCCACTTATAAAGCTTTCCCATTCCTCTGCCTGCCTTCCAGTCTCTGCCAACATAGGTGGTTGGGAGATGGGGATTGACACATATGCACTATGGATACTATGTATAAAATTGATAACTAATGAGGACCTACTGTATAGCACAGGGAACTCTACTCAGTGCTCTGTAGTGACCTAAATGGAAAGGAAATCCAAATAAGAGGGTATATATGTATACATATAGCTGATTTACTTTGTTATATGGTAGAAACTAAACATTGTAAAGCAACTATTTGCCAATAAAATTATTTTTAATAAAATATTTAAAAATAAAGGGAACACACATGAATTAAAAAAAAAAAGTGGCTGACTCCCTTCCCATAACGAATTCAGAATAAATAGCCTTTTGCTTTTTTCGTTTGGTTGGTCTTTGTTTATTTTCATAGACACCAGGACTTCCCTGGCAGTCCATTGTTTAGGATGCTAGGCTTCCACTGCAAGGGACTTGGGTTCGATTCCTGGTCCGGGAACTAAGATCTCACAAGCTGCACTGAGTGCTTAGTCACTCAGTCATGTCTGACTCTTTTGTGACCCCCATGGACCATGGCCCGCCAGACTCTGGGATTTCATGTCCCTGGGATTTTTTCCAGGCAAGAATACCATTGCCTCCTCCAGGGGATCTTCCCAACCCAGAGATTGAACCCACGTCTCCTGTGTCTCCTGTACTGCAGGCTAATTCTTTACTGCTGAGCCATTGGTGAAACCTGTGTGACCAAAAAATAAAAATAAAAAAGGAGAAACATCCAAAATGTGGCATCTGGTGTGTGGACAAGGGTGTAACTATGTGTCTGATATAGGGGGGTGGCAGTGACCTTAGGGGGAAGGAGGAAGGAAAATGGAGCCTGAGAACTGGGCATCTTGCTTCGGTACGTAGGCTGGCTTGTTTGGCATCGCTGAGACAGATGAGGGAGAGTTAGTGTTTGTGGTAGTAGTTGGGTGGGGGGAGAGGGGTTGGTGAGTAGGGAAAAGTGTGTCTGGCAGCTGGCCAAATTTTCCTCGGGGCATAGATATGAAACGAGGTCTGAGGCTTAGTAGTGATGAAAGTAGTTTTTCAGTGAGATCTGGGCTGGTGCTCATTCAGCCATCTGCATTCTCACCGGGCCTTGTGGACCCTTGAGGGAGCCCTGGGATTTTCAGTCAGGCTGGAGAACCAAGGGGCAAATGGGGCAAGCTGGTAGAGCTGTTAGACCCTGGTGGCTGGGGGTGGAGGACCAGAGAGGTTGGCTTTGAATGAGTGATTGATGAAGGGACAGAATGTACAACACAGAGAAGCCAGGGGGTCTGCTGTAGTCCTGGGTAGCTTGGATTGAAGCTAGGATCATGGCCAGGTTTGGAGACCTTCACCTCAAGGGTGGATGTTCCCTTGGGCAGTGGGAGTCGTAGAAGGTCTGGGGCAGGGTGGGATCGTGGTTGTATTTGCCTAGAATTCTCTGGATGCCGTCAGGGAGGGGGCTGTTTCTCCCTCTACCTCTCGTCTGAGTTCTCGTGGCTGCACTAATAAATAAGTAATAAAAATTAACATAAGACACGTTAACAGGAGAAAAATACATTTTAATGTAAATGAAGTCAGAAATGGGACCTAAAAAGTGGCCAAACTCAGCATCTTTTACTTATTAGACAAACAATACCTTTGTGAGTAATCGACTGGACAAAGAAACTTAGATTTTGGGTGCCCAATTAGTGAAGAATCTAAACAAAGTTTGGGCTTCAGGTAGTAAAGAAGTAACAAGGTTTATTTATATAGGTTTCTTGGTCCAGATTCCCTCCCTTTGGCAATAAGAGTGTGCTTTACCTCCAGATACAGGGAGTGCACTTTTAAATAATTTTCTTTTTTTTTTTTAATACCTTTGCCCAGTTTATTTTATTTATTTATTTATTTTTATTTTTTGGCCATGCGCGACCTGTGAAATTTTAGTTCCCTGACCAGGGGTCAAACCGTGGATGTGCAGAGTCTTAACCATTGGACCTCCCTAGGTCCCCAGGGAGTGCACTTTTTACACAGAAATTTATTTTCTGTTTTCAGGGAGACAGAAATGTGGGTCAGGGTGTCCCTCTTGCGTTGGCTGTTTCTTCAGTAACTTTAATTCAAAATAATCAATAGGCCATTGAGGCGCATTTTGGGGAGGCCTTCACTAGGCCCCAGTAGTTCCCTCCTCTGGAACTTCCTCTGTGGAAACAGAACAGGTAAGAGGAGTCCTCCAGCTTATTGAGGGCTTCCCAGGTGGCACTAATGTTAAAGAATCCGCCCGCCAGTGCAGGAGGTAGGTTCAGTTGCCGAGTGGGGAAGAGCCACTGGAGTAGGAAACGGAACTCCACTCCAGTATTCTTGCCTTGAGAATTCCATGTACAGAGGAGCCTGGCAGGCTACAGCCCATGGGATCACAAAGAGTTGGACACAACTGAACATCTGAGCACCAGTTCATTGAAGCAGATTGTTAGTTCTGAGAACAGGTCAGTTCAGGAAAACAATTTTAGGTCATTTCAGGAGGCAACGATGCAGATGGGCTCCAGAAGCTAGGCCTATGGTACAAGCATCAGGTAGTTAATGAGACATTTCTAGGAAAACAAAAGAAAACAAAGGGTTAATGTTTGGAGCCCATTATAAACCAGCTTCTGACATCAGGACACAGTCAAGAAGATTTCTAGATGTCAGGGTCGAAGCATCTTTTGCAGTTTGAAATGTCTGTGATGTCACCAGGTGTTAAAGAAAACTTTTTAAGTGGCTCATACAGCAGCAAGCATGAGGATTATTTAAATATGAGTTGTTGTGGCAGTTTCTCTGAAATCTATATCAAGTCGTCTAGCTTCAATTTGCAAGGCATCAGGAAAAGGGCAATTTTAGTTCTCAATGATTCCAAGTCAAAAGGGTGGGAGAAAATTGGAAACATTAAAGATATTGGAGGAAATTAGAACACCTCAGGATCTAGTCCAGATTTCAGGAAAACACAAAAACCTCAACAAAACTAACAGTACTAGAATCATACATACATACAAGGGTTCAGTTTAGAACCAGGGTTTAATCCCTGGTCAGGGAACTAAGATCCTGCAAGCTATGGTGCAGCTAAAAAGAAAAATAATGAAATAAAGTCAAGTTCTTTCAAACTGGTTGTATCTGAGTCTGTGTGTGTCTCTCTCAATATGACTTTCCAGTCAAAATCTTGGTAAGATAACCAATATTTCTAATTGTGTTCTATTTTAAGGAGAACAGATTCTTATTGAACTTTTCCAAATGTAACTATATTGTTACAAAAATAAGAATACTCATGAGAGTTCCTGAGTTCTGGAGCAATCAGGTGGGGAGAAAAAATAGCTGTTTCACTTTTGCTTACAAAGGTATGCTGTGCTGCGTTTAGTCACTTAGTCCTGTCCAACTCTTTGGTACCCGTGGACTGTAGCCCACCAGGCTCCGCTATCTGTGGGTATTCTCCCGGCAAGAACCATCTGAGCCACTAGGGGAGCCCAAGAATACTGGAGTGGGTAGCCTGTCCCTTCTCCAGGGGAACTTTTTGACCCAGGGATAGAACCAGGATCTCCTGCATTGCAGGCAGATTCTTTACCAGCTGAGCTACCCAGGAAATCCAGTTCACCAAACTGCTGTAAATCATTTTAAAAGAATTCCTTGCATTTGGAAAACAAAAGATTAAAAAATCAGTAATATAGTATTTTAAACAAAAAGTCATGAAAACTATAGTCATATTCATCAGTTCATTCAATTCCGTGTAATTAATTCTTGTTCCGCTTTGAGTCCATTTTCTTCCATTAGTTCTGTTGACTTTGCCTGATGATTAAGTGTGAGAGTAACAGTGCGATTCCAAGGAGTTTGTGAGATTTTTGTTAAGGCTTGAATGATTTACCCAGTGAGGTGGGTGCCCTGATCACTGGAGATTATGGAAGGCATACTCCAAATAGAAAACACATTTTAAAAAATTGTTTCTTTGCCCCTGTGATGTCATCAGTCTTGTAGCAAGGGACGGCTTCAACCTATCTGGAAAGCATACATGTAATAATTAGAACATTCTGATAAACCATACTTAGTGGCAGTTGAATGATGTCCAGCTGCAGATGCTCAAAGGGTCCAGAGAGAAGAGGTCTGAGGCATCTGCGGCAAAAATATTTTTTCCCAGGGTTATGGACCTGAAAGGTCAGACATCACTATAGGCTGAGTTTTACAGAAAACTCCCTGCCAGTGTCTATTTAAATGCATCTTAAACGCATGATGATGAGTGAAGGAATGTAGGGGGGGAAATGAGATTTGCCAGGGAGCTGGGGAGAACTAAGTGGCCGTCTTGGTTTTCCCATAGCCCTGTTTGTTTAGTTTGCAACTACTGTTTATCTATTTTAATTTCTCTTATTCAGTAGTATACTGTTGCCTTGGTACAAGGATATTGGAATGGCAAAAGTCTGCCAAGAAGGGGTCAGGATTTTTGCAGAAGCAGAATGGATTTTGCTCACATGTGCCAGTCTTTATAAATCGGTTGCTACTGTCTTTGCTTGAATGTCAGTTAGGGCATTTCTCTGATACTTGGGTTCAATTCCTTTAGTCCGAGCCTCCATGCCAGGACATATATGACTTCAGGAATTTCACCGAATTTCTGGAACACTTAGAACACATACCTACATAGACACAACATAAAGAAGGTGACAACAGTTTCCACATAATTTAACATATCAAATATAGCTGTTTAGTTTAATATCTTTTTATAAGGAGAAAGAATAAATCTTTGAGGTATTTTAGAGGGCCCCCGAACTATCTCATCTCTCAAAGTTCTAAATCAAAAAGATTTCAGTTACAATTTGATTTGAGAGAAGTTTGTCAAAAACGTTTTAAAAAATTCGACTTAGTCAAATAGATCTTCACAGCAATGCTTCGTTATCCATTCAACAAAACTAACAATTAAGACCTTAGGCAAATATATATGGTTATGTAGTTCTGAGCAAAATTTAGCTCTTTTAATAGCAATAGGATTAGATTTACTTCATGAATCGAAGAACTGATGAAGACAACAGAATGTAAGTAATTATTTTGATAAGACAGAAGATCTTTGTTTTTTTCCTAAGTATATTATTTAAAGGTAAAGAAAAGCCTTTCGTAATCTCTTATTATCAAGAGCAAAACAAAACTTTGTTCTTTTAATAGAGAGAAAACCAAATTCCAATTTTTACTACTTTACTTTGATATTAAAACTTATTTGCTTAACTAAATCCATTCCAATCTTATTCAGTCATGACCACATATAAAATTCGTTTCCAGAGACTCCTTTATTCACAACCCTACAGAATTTCATTTTAGTTTATCCCTTGTTTTCTTTCCTATTTAGAACTAACTAGCTTTAGGACAAAATTACTTTCATTTTCCTTAACAAAAACATCTCCACACCTTATTTTTTATCATCCCCAAACACATTCTATTTCTATTATTGTGTCTGGCAGCTTTAACCCCATATATTAATTGGAATCCTTAATCCTTTGAAATCTTAATTTTTTAGTGAAAATAAAGAAATAAACAATTGTAAACTTTATTAACATTTTGTGGCTTGGCAAATTTACAAGTACATTGTATTATTTCTAGAAACATATGCCATTTCATAGTATGGTTTTTCGATAAAGCACAAGATATATTCACTAGAGCCAAACATACTTAATCTCTCTATAATAAGAGGCCAAAAGTACATATAAACTTAGACTTTAGCAATTAATGTTTATCTTACTTTATCTTACTTGGAAATGATCTAGGCATCCAACAAATTCCCATCATTTAATTTAACATAGCAAAACATAGGGTATAACTTACCAAATGGATTTATGGAGTTATTTAACTGGACATACTGTAACACAATTATTGTTAAAAATCTACCTAGAAATTCATCATATTTACATCTATTTTAATACATTTATTTTTGTTTATTTTTCCTCCCAAGTTGCATGGTTTATAGGATCTTAGTTCCCTGATCAAGGATTGAGCTTGGGAAGGGAAAACAACAAATCCTAATGACTGGACCACCAGGGAATTCCCTAATTTATTTGTTTTTAACAATCATACTTAGATTACTCATAAAAGTCTCATGAGACATTAAAATAATCATTATCCTTAGTTAGTCAGTTTGTTTGGTGACAAACTTTGCAACAGAGGCAAAATGGGCCCATTTGACTAATAAATCCAGGTAGAACAAAAGTTGTTTATCTACATTATATTTAATGTTAAATCTGTGATATACCTGTATTAATTTAAGCAACAATTTTAAAAGTAGCTCTTATTTACTAAAGATTATCCTAGATATATGAACTTGAAAAATATTTGCGTTCTTATTACATATTTGAGAATTTTTATATAAGTACTTATTTTTATAAGCCAATTATACAGAGGTCTTTTACAAATTAATTTTGGCAGTGCCATCTGGAGGTAGCATACACATATGGACATACAGACAGACACAACCAGAGATCTCATAGTTCTCATTTTAAAACTTTAATCATAAAACTTACGCATATGTGCTGAGTCTTTCAGTCGTATCTGACTCTTTGCAACTCCATGGACTGGGGCCTGCCAGGTGCCTCTATCCATGGGATTTTCCGGGCAAGAATACTGGAAAGGGTTACTGTTTCTCACTCCAGGGATCTTCTTGATCCAGGGATCTCGAGAGACTCTTGAGTCTCCTGCATTTGCAGGTGAATTCTTTACCACTGCACCACTGGGGAAGCATATGAAATTTACTGGTTTATAAGTAACAGTTGGAATAAGTTATATTATTTGCTCAGATTTTGTTCTTTGTGGAGAAGATAAATAAGATATGTATTTGTCCTTGGCAAACAGTTTTAAGGAGGCTGTGACTTAGCGTTTCAGCAAGAAAGGCTTTTTAGCAGTTGGTGTTTTAAAAAGTCTCTTTCTCTCTCTCTCTTTTTTCAATTTCAGATTCTACTGATTGAGCTAATCCAGGCTCAGGCTCAGTGGGCTGTGTTTACATTCAAAAAACATGATAAGGTTTATAACTTGAAGAGACAGAAAAAGAAAATATGCTTTCTCCTAGGAATTTTGGAGTATCTTTGTCTAATATCATATGCCTTTGGGTAATTATTAGGGGCCCTGCATTTCAGACACAGAGCTCAACTGATATCTCTCTGCCTACCTGCCTGTGGGCATTGCTGTGGGCTGACATAGCAGTCATAGAAGGTGTGGGACCGGGGTCTGAGATCTCCTCTGTGTTGGGGAGTTGGGGAGGAGGGTGAACAGTGAACAGAGAGGGAGTCCTGAGGAAAGAAACTGATCATGGAATGAACTGTCCCCATCATCATGGCAGGGCTGTGTGACCTTTGAGGACGTGACCATTTACTTCTCCCAGGAGGAGTGGGGACTCCTTGATGAAGCTCAGAGACTCCTGTACTGTGATGTGATGCTGGAGAACTTTGCACTGATTGCCTCACTTGGTAAGGCTTTTACACCCACCCAGATGTCCTGAGCTCATCTCTGCCCATTCCCTTTTCCCAAGAGGTGGTTCTTTTCTTCCCACAGCTGGGCTGCAGGCACTGCTTCCTCCCCTCCCCCCGCCTTTGTTTTTTGGGCTGTGCTGGGTCTTCTTTGAAATGTGCCGGCTTCTCTAGTTGCAGTGAGTGGATTTTTCTAGTTGTGGTGTGCAGGTTTAGTTACCCTGCAGCATGTGGGATCTTAGTTCCCTGATCAGGGATTGAACCCAAGTCCCCTGCATTGGGAGGTAGATTCTTAACCACTGGACCATCAGGGAGGTCCCCCCAACCTCTTTAGGTATATGTGCTGTGGTCCAGAGCCGAGCTGTGTGCAGGGTCCCATGCTCTCCCCAAGCAGCCTCGACATCTACTGCCTCGAAGCTTTGTGGGGAAGGGTCCCAGAAGGAGGAGTCTTGCAGTTAGCCCAGCAGATCCTGTCTGACTCAGCCACTGATCTCCTGGGTGATTGTTCAGATCTCTGACAGCTCTGTTTGGCTCCTTTGCTTTAGCTAACATTCTAGGCACTGTTTGCCATGACCATTGGGATGTTCCCGCCAGATCTCCCTTTTGTGTTCCTTTTGTAATTATATTCCCTTTCCTGTGTTCTATTGTGGGATGATTCACCTGGGCAAGTGCTGGTCCCTTACCTGCCCCATCTTCCCCTTAGGACTTACATCTTTCAGGTCTCACATAGTTGCCCAGCTGGAGATGGGGGCAGAGCCCTGGGTGCCTGACCGAGTGGACATGACTTCAGCCATGGCAAGAGGGGTGTATAGAGGGCCTGGCTCAGGTAAGTGGGGGTGGAGGAGCATGTGAGTTCACTACTGCCTTCAACTCGTACCTGCCACTTTTCTTGTGTTCATCATTCTTTTGGTGCCAAGCCAATGGGCTTATATATCTCTTCTACCTTTCCTTTCCTATTTTTGGTATGTTGACCACTGGTCATTTCTTCTCTGACTGGGGCCTCTGTCAGTGCCCCTCACTGTTTCCGCAGCTCCCTCTGCAGCACTCTTCAGCATAGGCCTGCATTTCATGTGTCATGAGATGTGCACGTTTCCTCTGATAGTCCTTGAACACCAGTCAACCAGTTGCAATCAGGTTTTCCCAGATCTGGACATACCCTTCTGCACAGCCCTCACAGGTTATCAGCAGCTGGAGCCCCCAAGAAAAGCCTTTGTAGAGAACGGAGCTAGAGTCCTCTCTTTCCATCTGTTGCTGTGTCCATCTTTGTGTCCTGGCTCCTGGTATGGCTTCCCTTATTTCATGACCTTACCAGGCATAGGACTACTGGGAAAACCATTCCTTATCTTGACCTTAGGCCTCTCATCTTGCTAGCAGTCCTATGGACTCATTCCTGAGTCAGACTTGCATTTGTGATTGGATTGTTTCCTTCAATGAAAATTAACATGAGTATCACCAGCATTTCTCTACTTTCAGATTTTCACTGTGGAACTGAGGGTGAGGAATCACCTGCTGAGCTCAGTGTTTCTGTAGAAGTGTCACAGAACATGAACCCCAAGGCAGTTCCATCCACTCAGAAGGGCTACCCCTGTAACCTGTGTGGCCTACACTTGAAAGACATTCTGCATCTGGCTGAACATCAGGCAATACATTCCAAGCAGAAACCACATGTGCATGAGGCACATAGGAAAGAGTTCAAGTTCAACACCCACTTTCACAAGCCACAGATGCAGCAGAATGTGGACAAGTCTATTGGAAGGAATGAAGGCAGGGCCTTGCTTGTGAAGAGCTGCAGATATGACACATTAAAGAAATCTTTTGCATTCAGGGAGGATGGGAAGGCCTTTGTGGCCAGATGTGGTTTTCTCCAGCATCAGGTTACTACCAGTGTGGAGGAGCCAGAGCAGAGCTCTGAAAGTGTGGTGGATTTTCCCACTGTGCAATTCCATAAGAAGTACAGTGAATTCGAGAATGCTTTCAGTGACAAACTTTCACTTGTTCAGCAGAGAACCCACACTGGAGAAAGGCCTTATGAGTGCAACAAATGTGGGATATTCTTCAGCTATGCTGCTGGCCTCTTTCAACACCAGAGAGATCATAATCGAGGAAAGCCTTATGAGTGTGGCGAATGTGGGAAATTCTTCAGCCAGCACTCCAGTCTCATCAAACATCAGAGAGTTCACACTGGTGAAAGCCCTCACGTGTGCAGTGAGTGTGGCAAATTCTTTAGTCGAAGTTCTAATCTTATTCAACATAAGAGGGTTCACACTGGAGAAAAGCCTTATGAGTGCAGTGAGTGTGGGAAGTTCTTCAGCCAGCGCTCCAACCTCATTCATCATAAGAGGGTTCATACTGGTAAAAGTGCTCATGAGTGCAGTGAGTGTGGGAAATCCTTCAACTGCAACTCCAGCCTAATTAAACACTGGAGAGTTCACACTGGAGAAAAACCTTACAAGTGCAATGAATGTGGGAAATTCTTTAGCCACTTTGATGGACTTGTTCAACATCAGATAGTTCATACAGGTGAACGACCATACGGATGCAGCGTATGTGGGAAAGCCTTCAGCCGAAGCTCTGATCTCATGAAACATCAGCGAATCCACACTGGTGAAAGGCCTTATGAGTGCAGTGAATGTGGGAAATTGTTTAGCCAAAGCTCCAGCCTCAATAGCCATCGGAGACTTCACACGGGTGAACGGCCTTATCGGTGCCCTGAATGTGGGAAATTCTTTAGCCAACGCTCCAGCTTTAATAACCATCGAAGACTTCACACTGGTGAGCGGCCTTATGAGTGCCTTGAATGTGGGAAAACCTTCAGACAAAGTTCTAATCTGAGGCAGCATCAGAAAGTTCACAAACCAGATAAGCCATATAAGTGCAATGAATGTGGAAAAGCCTTCAGCCAAAGGTCTACTCTCATCCGGCATCATAAAATTCACACTAGAGAAAAGAGTACAGAGGATGTTCTCCCTTCTTCTTCAGCACAACGGCACCTCCTAGAGATGAACTCTGAGAGTGGTCTTTATGAAGGAGCTGTCAGCAAGAAGTTGAACATTGTTCATCCAAATATCTATGCTGGAGAGATTCCCAGTGGATGCTAAGTATATTGGAAGCTTTCTGGAGCAAGGCTACATTTTCTGATCCCAAACTTTGTCAGAGTTTTTGTCACTGCTAGTGTCTGCGGTAGAAGTCATCTCAGCTGTACCCACTGGCAGGTCTCCAGAGTGTGTGCCAGCCACTTCCTGTTCTCAGGGAAGACAGGCCTCTGTTTCCTCTTTCAAGAGGGAATTGTGAGTAGCCTGAGGCCATAGGAAGATGTCTTCCCTCCTGCTGTGACTGCTTTAGTTGTGATCATGACCCATCTTTGCCATGAAGATCTGAATCTGGGTCCTACTGGCAGCTGCAGAGGTTTCCCTTTTCCAAGGACATTGTTGACCTTGTATGATGCTCATAATGGATTCATCCAGCTTCCACATTATCCATCCTTGACTTTACATTGCTCTGGTTTGGGTGATAAGGGCCTTATTGATAAGGTCACCTTTAATCTCCTGTATTCTGATAACTGTGTGGAGTGAGTTGAGAACAGAATGAAGGTCTTCCAGACCAAACAGGTCTCCAAATTTATTGCCTCAGTGAAGAGCAGGATGGCAGAGAACAGTTTTCAGTCCAGATTTGGCCTTGTTTGTGTTGCTACCTGAGGTCTTATAGGGAAGATTGTAGGGCTTGGTGGTCCCAATGTTGTGACCTGAAGGGCATGAATTTTTGTAGATCAGAGATGACCTTGAGGAAGGGGAGGTTGTGCAAACTCCAGTGCATCTGGAAGCAGCTTGATTTAGCCCCCCCCCCCCTGCTTTTTTTTCCTGAGGATGCCTCCTATTTCTTAACACTGTCGAGTAGACATTGTTTACCTGGCCTCTGCCAAGAAGTAATATGCCTTTGATGTCTAAAATCCAGTATATGTCACCTACTGTAAGACTTACTGGGTCCAACTGGCAGATTAGAGGGAATGTATCTGTTATAAAAGTGCATCCACAAATGTTCCCTTAAATGTAACTGCAGGATTCAGGACTTGCAGAAATTCTCAGGACCACCAGACCTCTGTCCTATTACTAAGGCCACTGGAAGAGGAAATCAGCTAAAAGTTTTGTGGATTATTGCAGGCTGTCTGAATTATTCATGTCAAAACCAGTGTTGTGTTGGCAGAGAAATGGGGACCAAGAGAAGGTAGATCTTGTAAGCCAGGGAGGAGGCATTTGTGACACAGCCAACCATTTTGGTGCCAACACATGAGGAGAGAGGGAGTAGAGTCAATATGGGAATGCCAAATCTTAAATTTTCTAAAATGAGTGGGAGAGCAGATTTTTACTTCCAACAGTTTCTTTTAATGCTTTGTTAAGATATAATTTCCATGCAATAATTGGCTGTATATAGTTAATGTGTACACTTTGATAAGTTTTAAAATATGTATACACTCAGGGAACCAACACCATAGCCATAATAATGAACTCATCTATCACCCACACAGCTACCTCGTGCCTCTTGACAATCCCTCTTTGCCTTCTCCAGAGAACTGTTAGCCACATCCCAAGGAAACCACTGATATACCCTTTATTCACTGTGAATTTGTTTGCCTTTCCTAGAATTTTGTACAATTGGAAACATAAAGTATTTATACTCTGTTTTTGGTCTGTTTTCTTTCATACAGCATAATCATCTTGAGAATCATCCATTCTGTGTATATGAAGAATTCATTCCTTTTACTGCTGAGTAATCCTCTCCTGGGACCTTCCCAGGTGGCAGAGTTGGTAAAGAATCCACCTGCAATGCAAGAGATGTGAGTTTGATCCCAGGGTCAGGAAGATCCCCTAGAGTAGGAAAAAACAACCCACTCCAGTATTCTTGCCTGGAAAACTACATGGATAGTGGAGCCTGGCAGCCTGCAATCCATGGGGTTGCAAAAAATTGTACATGACTGAGTACACACACACACAAACATATAGTTCTCTGATGAATACCTTAACTTTTGGTTTTTAAATTAAAAATATCTCATAAAATACACAAAATAAAGTTTCCTATCTTTAGCATTGTTAAGTGTACAGTTTAATGGTATTAAGTATAGTCACATTGTGCAACTATCACTACTATTCATCTCCAGAATTCTTTTCATTTTGCAAAACTGAAACTATATTCATTAAACAATAACTTCTTCTCACACCTGCCTCCCACCTCAAGCCCCTAAAAACCAATATCTAAATTTCTGTAATGGAATTTGACTACTCTAGTTACCTCGTATAAATGGAGCTATATATTATTTGTCTTTTTGTGACTGGATACTTTCACTTAGCATAATGTCCTCAGGGTTCATCCATGTTATAGCGTGTGTCGGAATTACTTTCCTTTTAAACTGAATAATATACCATTTTATGTATATGTCATATTTTGCTTATTCATTCATCCTTTAATAGATACTTGATATGTTTCCACCTTTTGGTTATTGCAACTCATGCTGCTATGAACATGGGTGTACAAATATCTCTTTGAAACCTGCTTTCTATTCTTTTTGGTATATACCTGAAAGTGGAATTACTGGATCATGTACTAATTATATTTTTAATTTTTTGAGGAATCTCCATAACGTTTCCCACAGTGTCTATACCATTTTACATTTTAAACAAGCATTCTAATTTTTCCACATCTCTACTAACACTTGCTTTTTCTGTTTTTGTTTTTTCTTTTTAAATAATATCTATCCTGATGAGAATGAGGTGGTATCTCACTGTCATTTTGATTTGTATTTCTGTTAATGATTCATGTGCTTCTCGGTCATTTGTATATCTCCTTTAGAAAAATGTCATTTCAAGTCCTTTCCACTTTTTGAATAGGATTGTTTGTGTTTTGTTGTTATTGAGTTTTAGGAGGTCTCTATATATGCTAGCTATTAATCTATTAGGTGTGTGATTTGCATATAACTTCTCCCATTCTGTGGGATACCTTATTACTCAGTTGATAGTGTAATGCACAAAAGTTTTTTGATAGTGTAATGCACAAAGTTTTTAATTCTCATGAGATTTGGTTTATCTTTTTTGTTGTTGTTGTTGCCTATGCCTTTGGTGCCATGTCCAGGAAATCAATGCCAACTTCAATGTTATGAAACTTTTGCCACATGTTTCCTTCCAAGAGTTTTATAGATTTGGGTCTTACTTACATTCAGGTCTTTGATCAACTTTGGGTTAATTTTTGTGTAAGGTGTTAGGTAGGGGTCCAGCTTCATTCTTTTACAGGTGGATATTCAAGTTTCTCAAGAGGCAGGTCAGATAGTCTGGTAAGCCCATCTCTTTCAGAATTTTCCACAGTTTATTGTGATCCACACAGTCAAAGGCTTTGGCATAGTCAATAAAGCAGAAATAGATGTTTTTCTGGAACTTTCTTGCTTTTTCGATGATCCAGAGAACGTTGGCAATTTGATCTCTGCTTCCTCTGCCTTTTCTAAAACCAGTTTGAACATCTGGAAGTTCACAGTTCATGTATTGCTGAAGCCTGGCTTGGAGAATTTTGAGCATTACTTTACTAGTGTGTGAGATGATTGCACAGTTAGAACTGGACATGGAACAACAGGCTGGTTCTAAATAGGAAAAGGAGTACGTCAAGGCTGTATATTGTCACCCTGCTTGGCTAACTTATGTGCAGAGTATATCATGAGAAATGCTGGGCTGGAGGAAGCACAAGCTGGAATCAAGATTGCTGGGAGAAGTATCAATAACCTCAGATATGCGGATGACACTACCCTTATGGCAGAAAGTGAAGAACTAAAGAGCCTGTTGATGAAAGTGAAAGAGGAGAGTGAAAAAGTTGGCTTAGAACTCAACATTCAGAAAACTAAGATCATGACATCGGTCCCATCACTTCATGGCAAATAGATGGGGAAACAGTGGAAATAGTGGCTGACTTTATTTTTGGGGGCTCCGAAATCACTGGAGATGGTGATTGCAGCCATGAAATTAAAAGATGCTTACTCCTTGGAAGGAAAGTTATGACTAACCTAAACAGCATATTAAAAAGCAGAGACATTACTTTATCAACAAAGGTCTGTCTAGTCAAGACTATGGGTTTTCCAGTGGTCATGTATGGATGTGAGAATTGGACTATAAAGAAGGCTGAGCACCGAAGAATTGATGCTTTTGAACTGTGGTGTTGGAGAAGACTCTTGAGAGTCTCTTGGACTGCAAGAAGATCCAACCAGCCTATCCTAAAGGAGATCAGTCTTGGGTGTTCATTGGAAGGACTGATGTTGAAGCTGAAACTTCAATATTTTGGTCACCTGATGGGAAGAGCTGACTCATTTGAAAAGACCCTGATGTTGGGAAAAATTGAAGGCAGGAGGAGAAGGGAATGACAGAGAATGAGATGGTTAGATGGCATCACCGACTCAATGGACATGAGTTTGTGTTAAGTCTGGGAGTTGGTGATGGACAGGAAGGCTTGGCGTGCTGCGATTCATGGGGTCACAAAGAGTTGGACACGACTGAGCTTGAACTGATTCAAATTTTCCCATTGATTGATATTGTCAAAAATTATTTGACAATATATTGGAAGGTTTATTTCTGGACTCTATTCTATTCTATTTGTATCTTTACAAATAACTCACTATTTTCATTAATGTGGCTTTGTATTACAGTAAGTTTTGAAATTGGAAAATGTTGAGTCCTCTAATATTAATATTCTTTTTCATTAAAAAACAATTTTGTTTTTCCTAATTGGCAGTGCTGGGGTTTCGTTGGTACACCTGGGTTTTCTCTAGTTGTGGCAAGTGGGAGCTACACTCTGGTGTTGGTGCATGGATTCTCTTTGCAGTGGTTTATGTTGTTGTGGATCATGGGCTCTAGGGTGCATGGCCTTCAGAAGAGCAGCTCGTGGGTTCTAGAGTCCAGGCTCAGTAGTTGTGGCGCAGGGGGTTTGTTGCCCTGAGGCATGTGTGATCTTCATGGAAGATCGCAGGAATAGGAATCTGTTCCCTGCATTGGCAGGTGATTCTTCACCACTGGACCACCAGGGAAGTCCTTTGATCCCCTCTATCAAGAATGTTTTAGCTATTCAATGTGTTCCTTGAGAATCCATATGAGTTTTTTTTAATAGATTTTTGTTTCCCAAAAAAAGGTTACTGGGTTTTTAATTGGGATTCATGAAATCTTTAGATTGCATTGAGTAGAATCAACATCTTAACAACAGTCATCCAATCCATGAACATGGGTTATGTGCACCTGCTAAGTTGTTTCAGTCGTGTCCGACTCTGCAACCCCACGGACTGTGGCCCACCAGACTCTTCTGTCCATGGGATTCTCCAGACAAGAATACTGGAGTGTCTTGCCATGCTCTCCTCCAGGGGATCTTCTTGACCCAGGGATTGAATCCACATGTCTTATGTCTCCTGCATTGGCAGGCAGGTTCTTTACCACTAGCGCCACCTAGGAAGCCTGAACGTGAGATGTTTCTATTTATTTATGTCTTTTTTTTTTTTTCAATGACGTTTTATAGTTTCTATAGTAAAGTTTTTACCTCCTTGGCTAATTCCTAAGTGTTTTATTCTCATTGATGCTGTTGTAAAAGAAACTGTTTTCATCATTTTATACTCAGATTGTTCATTGTTAGTATATAGAAATGCAACTGACTTTTCAGCATTGGTTTTGTACCCTACTTTGTTGACTTAATTTACTCTAACAGTGATTTTGTGGAGTCTTGAGGGTTTCCTGGATTTAAGATTATTTCATCTGTGAACAAAGATAATTTTACTTATTCCATCCAGTTTGGATGCCTCTTATCTCTTTTTCTTGCCTGATTGCTCTGGCTAGAACTTCCAATACTATGCTGAATAGAAGTGGTGGCAGTGGTCATTCTTTCCTTATTCCTGACTGAAAAGCTGTTAGTTCTTCACTGTTGAGTATGATGTTAGCTGTGGGTTTCACATATATATCTTTTATTATGTTGAGGTAGTTTTCTTCTATTCCTAACTTGTTGAGTGTTTTTATTGAATTTTGTCAAATACTTTTTCTGTGGCAAGTAGATGATCATGGTTTTTCCCTCTTTATCTTGTTAATGTGGTGTTACATGGTTTTCATATGTTGAAAGATCCTTGCATTCCAGGAATAAATCCCACTTGAACATGGTGTTTAGTCCTTTTAGTATGTTTCTGAATTCTGTCTGCTAGTATTTTGTTAAGGATATTTGAATCAGTGTTCATAAGAAATATTGGTC
Organism: Antilocapra americana; assembly: GCA_007570785.1. Classification (NCBI taxonomy): domain Eukaryota; kingdom Metazoa; phylum Chordata; class Mammalia; order Artiodactyla; family Antilocapridae; genus Antilocapra; species Antilocapra americana. Next base: position 5,351,374 of record ML660220.1, read on the forward strand.
TGTACTTTTGTTCTAGTATCTTTTCCTGGCTTTGCTATCAAGGCAAATGAATTATTAAGTGTTCTCTTTCAAGCTCTTGGAAATTTTTGACAAGGATTAGTGTTAATTTTTCCTTAAATGCTTGATAAAATTCACTAATAAAGCCTTCAGATTCACAGCTTTGTGTGTTGTTGGGAGATTTTTGATCACTCATTCATTTTGCTTAGTACTTAAGAGTTTTATTCAGATATTCTCGTTTTTCATGACTCTGTCTTGATAGATTTTGTGTTTCCAGGAATTTGTCTATTCCATCTAAGTTATCCACTTTTTTGCATATATCTGTTCATAGTACTCTTGTAATCATTTTTATTTCTGTAGGATCAGTTGCATTGTTTCCACTTTTATTTTTGTTTTTAGTAACTTGAGTCTTCACTCATTTTAGCTAACAGCTTGTCAATTTGTTAATCATTCTGAAACACCATCTTCTGGATTCAAGGATTTTTCTCTATTGTTTTTCTATTCTTTATTTGATTTTATCTTTAAATCTTACTATTTCTTTCCTTATAGCTTTCAGTTTAGTTTATTTTTTATTCTAGTTCCTTAAGTTGTACAGTTGGGTTATTGATTTGAGATCTTTCTTCTTTTTTAATACATGCTTTAAAGCTGTAAACTTCCTTCTTAATCCTGCTTTTGTTGCACCTCATAAGTTTTGGTGTGGTATTTTTTTTCTTTCATCTCTAGCTATTTTCTAATATTCTCTGTGATTTCTTCTTTGCTCCATTGATTAAGGGCGTATTGTTTAATTTCCACAAATATATGATTTTTTTCAGTTTGCCTTTTATTATCAATTTCTGCCATCATCTGGTTGAGATTGGAGAAGACACTTTGTGTGATACCTACCTTTTAAAATCAACTAAGCCTTAATATGTGGCATAACATGATCTGTTATGGAGCTGTCCCATGTGCACTTGAGAAGAATGTGTTTTCTGCTGTTGTTCAGGACAATATTATGTACATTTCTATTAGAGTTAATTGGTTTATTGTGTAATCAAATCTTCTGTTTCTTTATTGATTATTTTTGTCTGGTTGTTCTATTCATTACTGAGAGTAGGTATTCAAGTCTCCAAGTATAATTGTAGAATTCTTTTGGTTCTGTCATTGTTTTGCTTTGTATATTTTCTTGATGTGTTTTTAGGTGCTTAAATGTTTATAATTGTTATATCTTCTTGCTGTGTAGAGCCTTTGATTGCCATGTGAAATCTCCTTTGGCTTTTGTAACCTTTTTTTCCCCCCATAAAGTGTTTTGTTTGCTATTAGTATACCCACTCTTACTCTCTTTAGTTATTATTTGCTTGGAATATGTTTTTCCATCCTTTCACTCTCAGTGTACTATAGTTGGTTCATTTAAAAAAAAATCCATTCTGTCAGTCTCTATCTTTTGATTGAATACTTTAATACATTTACATTTAAAGTAATTAGTGATAAGGAAGGGTTTACTTCTGTCATTTGCTTCTATATGCTTCTGTCATTAGTTTTCTATATGCCATATAGCTTTTTTTTGGTCCTCCATTTCTTGTGTTACTGTCTTTTTAAATTTTAATGTGAATTATTTTAATTCCCTCATTTCATTTTACATATATTCTATAGCTATCTTCTTTGTAGTTATCCTGTGGTTACCATCCTAAAGTTATAACACTATAATTTGAATTTATACCAGCCTAACTTCAATAACATATAAGAACTCTGCTTCTATACAGTTCCATCCCCAACCTTTTCAATTACTGATGTCACAAAATTACATCTTTATATTTTGCATATCCAAAAACATAGACTAATAATTGTTCTTTTTAATGCATTAGTTTCTCAAATGTACAAAGTTTTAAATGGAGTTACAGACCAAAGTTACAATAATAGTAGTTTAAAAAATAGCCAATGTATGTACCTTTACCAGAATTCCTTCATATGGCTTTGATTATTCTAATGTCCCTTTATTTCGACCTTAAGGACTCCCTTCAGCATTTCTTGCTAGGCATGTCTAGTGGTAACAAACTCCCTTAGCTTTTTTTGTTTTAGGAATTTATTAATCTTCACTCCCTTCTGAAAGACAATTTTGTCAGATATAAGATTCTTGATTAACAGGTTTCTTTCCTTCAGCAATTTGAATATAACATGTCCATTGCCTTCAGGCTTCCAAGTCTTCTGATGAAAACAACTCTTGTGTATAATCTTACTGTGTGTCTTTTGAATGTAACAAGTCACTTCTCTATCATTTCTTTCAAGGTTCTTCATCTCTGTTTTGACTGTGATTTCTTTTTCTTTTTGGCTGTGCTCATCTTTGTTGTGGTGCTAGGGCTTTCTCTTCTTGCAGTGTGTGGGCTCTAGAGGGAATGGGTTCAGTAGTTTTGGTCCAGAAGCTTGTGGGATCTTAATTCCTTGACTAGGGATTGAATCCGAGCCCTCAGCAGTAAGAGCTTGGAGTCTTCACCGCTAGACTACAAGGGAATTCCCAAAAGCAGTTCACTTTAGTGATCAAAGGGCAATCTTTCTCCCTGGTAAATGACAGAGATGAAAGATCAAAAGCTAAGATTATATTTAATGGTAAAGAACTATATGTTTTCTTCCTAAAATTAGCCAAGAGCCAAGATGTCCATACTCATCCTTTCTATTCTACATTGTACTAAATGCCCTAGGAAATGCAGTAAGAGAAGGAAATTCAGGCTTGACAGGAAGTAGTAAAAGTATTTTTATTCACAAATGACATGGTTTTGTATGCAGAAAATTCTAAGTCTAAAAACACCTATTAGAACTCCTATGATATCATAGGAAAGAAAGTCAATATGGAGGAAAATTATATATATAATTTTCTAGTTATTCAGCAATAGAATTTATCATAATGTTAAAAATTATGATATACTTAAGGCTAAGTTTAACAAAATATGTAGAAAACCTGAACACTGAATATTATAAGACATTGCTAAGAAAAATTAAAGGCTTAAATAAAAGGACTTGTGGACCCAACAGTGTTAACATATGAATTATCTCCATATTGATCTATAGATTATGGACTTGTTTATAGACTTGTGGACCCGACAGTGTTAACATATGAATTATCTCCATATTGATCTATAGATTCAATGCATTCCATGTTATAATCCTCAAATCCATTTTGCCGTATAGAAATTGTTGAGCTGATTTAAAAATGTGTAAATGAAAAGAGTCTTCAACAAAGCAATTTGAGATGAGCAGCAATTAATACTTTTTGGTATTAGAAGAACAAGAGACACATGGTACCATGGCATTGGGGAGTTTTCAGAAATGCAAGTATATTTATATATTTTGCTGATTTTGAACAAAGCAACTCAATGGAGAAAGGTAATCTCTTCAAGAAATGGCCCTAGAATAAATGAATATTCCTTCTTTTAGCAGATATATTGATTGCATATGCTATGACAATTATTGCACAAGTGGTAGGGATAAAGAAGTGAACGATCAAATTCTGGCCTTTAATCCTGGTTTCCTGTAGGCATTATTTTTCTAATTAATTTTTTTATTTTAAAATTAATGTTCCAATTACAGTTCTGTCTTCATAGCAAAAGTTTTGATACATAGGTATCTCATTATTATTCTTTCCTAAATAGGCTACAATTTCAGATTTATACATACATACATGTGATCACTTCCTAAATGGAGATGTTAAAAATACCCCTATTCAGATCACTAATTACAAAACAGGACCTGTATGATAGAAAACTCCATCAGTGACTGCCTCTACCAATTCCAATTAGTATTACTAATTACTATAAGTAATTTAGCAATTAGTATTACTAATTATGGGAAACTCTGATATTAGGTGTTTGCAAATATATGCAGTATTACCTTGGAAGTGGTCTTCAGAATCCAGTGAAATCTTTTTAACTTACAATATAAAAAATACCTGGGGTTGAGGAACAAGTTAAATGACAGTGTGAGGAAGCAAATATAGAAAGTGAGGCATTTGGTAAACAACTTCCTTCAAGAAAAAGGTGGGCTTTAATTGCAAAAGATTAATATTCAGGGACAAAGTCTACAGCTTCCTCTTACATGCAGAAATAACTACATACAAATAAAAAAGGAGATAGAAATAAAATAAGGCCATTTCCTTCTCCAGGAGATCTTCCTGACCCAGGGATGGTTTAAAATGTTACCAAAGATGTCAGCAATTTCACTATTCCTTCTATTTTTATCCATGTTGAAATTTTCATTTAAAAAAAGTTGCAAAAGAGATTTCCAAGAGGACAGTTTAGCTTTCCTTTATACTATTGATTTTCATCATCTCCTGAATTTTGGACAAAGAATGCAGACTATAAGCTATTCTTGACAACTTTACACACATTAAAAGCCTGAGTGTATTTCATGAATTGTTTGACTCAACTTAAGAGGTGAGTTCTAAATGAATGTTGTCTCATGTTTCTTTCTTTCTATAAAGTATTATCCAGGAAGATTTATCTAATATTCAAAAATGGATGCATGGAGGGACAGGCATTTCTATATTAATTACACCTGTAGGGTTTTTACTCTCAAAATTTCACTACCAGTTAAAAATTACAATAATAATAAAACTAATAAATAATGAAAATAAGTTTTACAAGTATGTAGATTCTATTATCATCACCATCTTAAAACAATGCCCTGAGATGAAAAGTATGGTGCCTGGTGTTAAATAGGTTGTTAGGTGCAGAATGACAATGATGAGAGTTAATGTGTGTGACATGGCTAAAGGCTTTCTAATATATATCACATTCAGTTCAGTTCAGTCCAGTCACTCAGTCATGTCCAACTCTTTACGACCCCAAGGACTGCAGCATGCTGGGCTTCCCCGTCTATCACCAACTCCCAGAGCTTACTCAAACTCATGTCCATAGAGTCAGTGATGCCATCCAACCATCTCATCCTCTGTTGTCCTCTTCTCCTGCCTTCAATCTTTCCCAGCATCAGGGTCTTTTCCAATGAGTCAGTTCTTCGCATCGGATGGCCAAAGTATTGGAGTTTCGGCTCCAGTGTCAGTCCTTCCAATGAATATTCAGGACTGATCTCCTTTAGGATGGACTGGTTGGATCTCCTTGCAGTCCAAGGGACTCTCAAGAGTCTTCTCAAACTGGTTTTTAAAAATTAGGATGAACTATCTGACACTCCAAATGATTCAAAAGCAACTGGAAGGCTTTTTAATTCACTTATTCAATCATATTAGTCCATGTCATAAATGCTGTCAGTATTATGAGCATTAATAATGTTTCCCACTTTCTCTGAACTGGCCACCAGTATGATGATGATATTCTGATAATCTAAACACAGGAATGACAAGTGAAGGCTTTCTTATGTTTTCTGAATTATATATCATGAATTCTCTAATAAAAGACGAGAATATTTTCTAAAAGCCTACCAACATATTTTATATTCAAAAGATTTTCACCAGCACAAATTCTCTGATGCTAAACAACGTTTGAGCCATACATAAAGGACTTTCTAAATTCCTTAAATTCTTAGGGCTTGACAGCCATGTGGTTTCTCTGATGTGCTTTAAGGCCTTTAGACATAAAGGCCTGTGTTTTTTACATTTAAAAGGTTTCTCAACAGTGTGTATCCTCTGATGTTCAGTAAAGAATGAATTAAGTCTGTAAGTTGTCCATACACAGTAAAGGCTTTGTCACATTTGTTACATTCATAAGATTTCTCACCAGTATGAATTCTCTGATGTTGAACGAGGTAAGAGCCAGAACAAAAGGCTGTCCCACATTCCTTATACTCATAGGGTTTCTCACCAGTATGGATTCTCCCATGTCTTACAATGTATGAGGCATGACTAAAAGTTTTGCACATGCTTTACAATCATAGGGTTTCACATCAGTGTGAATTTCCTGATGTTGTATAAGATGTACAGGGCTTTCCACATTCCTTACACTCAGAGGGTTCCTCACTAGTATGAACCCTCTGATGTACAGTAAGTTGACAGCAACTAATAAGAACGTTGCCACACACCTGACATTCATAGAGTTTCTCACCAGTATGAATTCTCTGATGCTGAACCAGTTCTAAGCTATTACTAAAAGGCCTTACCACTCTCCTTACACTCACAGGGTTTCTCACATGTATGAAGCCTTTCATGTTGAACAGGTATAAGGCTTGACCAAAGGCTTTTCCACATTCTTTGCATTCATAGGGCTTAACTCCTGCATGATGTGCACATCCTCCCTGATGTGCATTAAGAAATGAACTAAGTCTAAAGGCCTTTCCACATTCCTTGCATTCAAAGGGTTTCTCACCAGTGCGAATACTCTGATGCTAAGTAAGCTGTCCATACACAGTAAAGGCCTTCCCAATTCCTTATAGGGTTTCTCACCTGTATGAATTCTCTGATGTTTAATGGGGAGGGGGGGAGCTAGTACTAAAGGTGTTCCCACATTCTTTACATTTATAGCGTTTTTCATAATATGAGTTTGCTGATGTTGAACAAGGTATAAGAAGGTACTAAAGGCCTTTCCACATTCTTTACAGACAAAAGGTTTTTCACCAGTGTGTATACCCTGATGCTGAATAAGCTTTCCATGTACTACGAAAGTTTTCCTTTCATTCCTTACACTCATAGGGCTTCTCACAGTTATGGGTTCCTTGATGTTGAACAAAGCATGAGCTACTACCAAAAGCTTTTCCACATTCCCCACATCCATAGGGTTTCTCACTAGTATGCAGACTCTGATGTACAGTAAATTGATGGCAACTGCCAAAGCTCGTCCTACATTCCTTACATGCATTTGGTTTCTCACCAGTATGAGTTCTTCCATGCTTAACAAAGGCTGAGCCTCTAATAAAAGCTTTCCCACATTCCTTACATTTTTAGGGTTTCTCACCAACATGCAACCTCTGATGTACAGTGAGCTGCTGTCCCTTGCTAAAGTTCTCCACATTCGTTACACTGGTAGGTTTTTCCACTAGAACGTGTTCTCTCATGTTGAACATGCTTTGAGACTTAACAAAAACTCTCCCTATATTCCTGACATTCACTTCATGTCTCTCTATTAACATTTCTCTGATGCAGAGCAAAAGATGCACATTTTTTCATAGGTGAGAATTTCTTTATAGCTGATTATTCCATCCTTCAATGGAAAAATCTGAAAGAAAACAAAAAAACTCTCAAAAATTTTATTTTCCTATATGAGAAAAATTGGATTTCAATGGAAGGAACAAATTGAAAAGGGTATCCATTAAAAATGAGTAACCTAGATGATACTAAAATACTGTTGTGAAAATTTAAAAAAAAGTCAAAGAGGAATGCAGAGATGAGTGAGAGTGTGTAAAATAGAAAGGCTGGTGATTAGCAACAAATGTTTCATTTCTGATACTTAGATATGGATAAGAATCTCTGAAGAGCCTGTTAAAAAATTGATACTCAAGCACCGTCGCAGACCCCATGAATCAAAACACACAGGGAACATTCCTGGGCACTAATATTTTTTTGACATTTCAAATATGTTTCTGATATAGATGAAATTTCATCCCCCACCCCCTTTTATACTTTGCACTTAGAATAGAATCCACATATCTTTCCATTAATAATATGGTCCCTGCTTACCTATCAGGCCTCATATCAAGTCATAATTCCCTTTGTTCCCTATTTACCTCACTTGCCCCTTTCAGCACCTGGAATGTGTCACAAATATTCTCATCTTTGGTTCCATCTGCAGGTGGCGTCAACTCCCCCAAATCCTTCAGCACTTGTTGTTTTCAGACTGGGTCTTTCTCATCCTATATACGGTGGTGGTGTTTTAGTTGCTAAATTGTGTCCAGCTCTTACAATCCCATGGGCTGTAGCCTGCCAGGCTCCTCTGTCCGTGGGATTCTCCAGGCAAGAACACTGGAGTGGGTTGCCATTTCCTTCTCCAGGAGATCTTCCTGACCCAGGGATGGTTTAAGGTAAAGCATTACTTCATCAGGAATACTGAAAACTGCTAACCTTGTCTAAGAATGTCCATGCTTTTCTTTCTGTTTTAATGCTTCATTCTCGTCATTCCTACCTGTTTCAATTGCACAATTATTTCTCTTTGTTATGATTTGTATTTCCCCCAAACCTCCCTCTAGTAGGTAGTATTTCGGCCTTCGTGACCTTTGCTTTCATCATGCCTATGAAGATACTGCATCACGTGGAAAAAGGTATATAATCAAGTTTACCCCATTAGCTGATATATCACAAGGTGATTATCCTGGATTCTCTGGGAAAGCTCTTCAAAGAGCTTTCTCTTGTCTCAGGGAAGAAGGGGAATCAGAGACATTCAAAGTGAGAGGATGAGACTTTGCCGGCTGCTGGCTTGAAGACAGAGGGGGCCACATGGAAAGTATGAGGAAAGAAACACTGCCAATAACCAGAAAGAGGTTGAAAGAGGACTCCATGTGCTAAAGAACTGCAGCCACAGCTGGTCTTTTGTTCAGCCGTCACATGCTGAACTTCTGACCTACAGAACTATGTGATAATCAGTAAGTGTAGTTTTAAGCTACTAAGAAATAGGAACTGATTACAAAAACAAAAAAACAAATACCTAAAGAAATGAGTTAGGATATTATTAAAACACACTATTACCAAAATAATTAACTGATGATCCATTAATATAAAATAGGGAATCCTTGAAAAAATAAACAGTTTCTGGAATGAGGCAGGGAAAATACAAGGTGAGTCTGAGAAAGTAAGGAAAATGTCAAAGATTCGTGGCTTTGGCCAAGAATCGGAGAAAACAACATGGAGCTCTGTGTGGCAAATAGAATAACAAAAGGAGTACACATGATTATTTCGAATTGTACATTCTTAATTTATGAGAATAAAAGATGAATCCATGGTAATTTCTGTAAAAGTATAGAGAAAGTAATTTTTAATTCTTTTCATTATTGAATAGCCTCGTACTTAGAAAGTATTTAACTACTAGCAAAGAATCAAATACTTTCTCTTCTGCTTTTCACTGGTACCATGTTTTCAAGATAACCAAAAAGTGCTAGTTTAAGAGATAAGAAATAGTTACAGAAGAAACAATTGTAACAGAAAGTGTGCCTGTGCTCAGTTGCTTCAGTGGCAACTGAGTGGGCTGTATCCCCCCAGGCTCCTCCCTCCATGGGATTCTCCAAGCAAGAATACTAGAGTGGGTTGCCATGCCCTCCTTCAGGGGATCTTCCTCACTCAGCGACTGAGCCCATGTCTCTTGCATCTCCTGCATTGCAGATGGATTCTTTACCGCTGAGCTACCAGGGAAGCCCAAGGAGTAGGAATAGAAAAAACAATTGTAACAGAATATCTTATTATAAATAAGGTGTTTTTTTTTCTGATGAGGATTAACAATCATTGTTAAAATCATTATGACAAGTTGCTAAAGAAATGAATACTCCTTGACAATGAAGTAAAAACATAGAGTACTCTTTAGTCACAGGGAGAAAAATTATCTGAAATAATGCAGGCATGGACTGTTTTCATTCTATTTCTGTGGTCAATTGTAATAAAGAACACAACCAGATGTCTTCTAAAAAATACATATCACCTCCTGTGATGTATTCCAGACAAAAACATTTACCTTTAACAACAAGGAATATAGCACAGAGAACTAAATTCAATATCTTATAATAACCTATAATGGAAAAGAATCTGGAAAAGAATTAGATATATGTGTGCATAACTGAAATACTTTGCTGTATATCTGAAACATTATAAATCAACTATACTTCCAGTAAAACAAAAAAGTTTTTTTTTTAAGTTTACATTTTAAAAAATATTGTCATGCTATGTGATAAGCCCATAAGGGCATTTTGACCAAAATCAGGCCACTTGGATGACCAATAAAGATAAGCACTGAATTTGTACACAAAAGTTGACTGGAAACTTGGACCAGATATATTATCTCATTAAACTAAATAATAGTCTTTAAGGTAAGTATGTTAGTTGCTCCGTCATGTCCAACTCTTTGGGACCCCATGGACTGGAGCCCATCAGGCTCCTCTGGCTATCAGTTTTCCTGGACAAGAATACTGGAGTGGGTTGCCATTTCCTACTCACCGGATTGAACCTGCTTGTCTGAATGTAAACTAGGGTGCACATTTCTGCTGTGAACAGATTCTCTTTCCTCCATTCCTCCATTCTGATTGAAAAAAGAGACCATGTCACCCAAACCAGAACTTGCTTTGTGGCTTCAGGATAAAATTAAACCATGAGAGAGGGAAAATATAACTGATATTCATCTGGCATTTACAAACATCTCAGTGGCTCAGTTTTCTCATCATCAAATTAGAGACTTTTAAGAATATCAGCTACTATATGTGGTTACCTTGAAGAATAAGAAGAAAATTCAGTTAAAACACTAGGACAGAATAATTGCTTAACATGAGTTAGCTATTATTTTTGCAGAACTAATATTCTGCAATAATAATAGTAGGTCAAGAAGCAACAATTAAATCTGGACATGGAACAATGGATTGGTTCAAAATTGGGGAAGGAGTATGTCAGGGCTGTATACTGCCACCTTGCTTATTTATGTTCAGATTACCTCACGCAAAATGTCAGGCTGGATGAAGTATGAGCTGGAATCAAGATTGCTGGGAGAAATATCAATAACCTCAGATATGCTGGTAACACCACCGTTATAAAGTGAAGAGGAACTAAAGAGCCTCTTGATGAAGGTGAAAGAATAGAGTGAAAAAGCTGGCTTAAAACTCAACTTTCAAAAAACTAAGATCATGGCATCTGGTCCCATCACTTCATGGCAAATAGATGGGGAAGCAATGGAAACAGTGTCCGATTTTATTTTCTTGGGTTCCAAAATCACTGCAGATGGGACTGCAGCCATGAAATTAAAAGACACTTGCTCCTTGGAAGAAAAGCTATGCCAAACCTAGACAGTGTATTAAAAAGTAGACACATCACTTTGCAGACAACAGTACATATAGTCAAAGCTTGGTTTTTCCAGTAGCCATGTACAGATGTGAGAATTGGACCATAAAGAAGGCTGAGTGGCAAAGAATTGATGCTTTCGAATTGTGGTGCTGGAGAAGACTCTTGAGAATCCCTTGGATTGCAAGGAGATCAAACCTTAAGGAAATCAACCCTGAATACTTATTGGAAGGATTGATGCTGAAGCTCCAATACTTTGGCTACCTGATGCAAAGAGGCAACTCATTGGAAAAGACCCTGAAGCTGGGAAAAAGATAGAAGGCCGGAGGAGAAGGGGATGACAGAGGTCAAATGGTTGGGTTTGATGGCATCGCTGACTCAATGGACATGAGTTTGAGCAAGCTCCAGCAGATGCTGAAGGACAGGAAAGCCTGGTCTGCTGCAGTCCGTGGGGTTGCAAAGAGTTGGACATGACTGAACAACTGAACAACAACAAACACATATATGAGGAATCTAGAAAAATGGTACAGATGAACTTGTTTGCAAAGCAGAAACAGAGATACAGACAGAGAACAAATGTATGGATACTGGGGCCTGGGAGATTGAGACTGACATATATACACTAATTTGTATAAAATAGGTAACTAATGAGAACCTACTGTACTCAATGCTCTGTGGTAGTCTAATTGAAATCTGAAAAAGAGGAGATAAATGTATAGTTGATTCACTTTGCTACATAGCAGAAACTAACACAACATTTAGCACTCCTAGTCTTTCCAAGGGTGCTCAGCTCAGCCTCCTTTGGATGAGGACCTAGGGATGTATGGATGGCACTCAGTCTGATCTGGGAGACTGCCTGCTCAGATGGCAGAGAGTCAATTTGCACCCTGGACAACGGGTCTTAACTGTTCTGAGTGGCTGAACACTTTGAAACTGCGAGGAGACAGCACCGGCTTCACTTGAGAGTCCTGCCTGGACCCGGAGGGAAGGACTCCAGAGGGAGGCATTCTGAGCCTTTGGGATCAGAAACTGCTTCTTAGGGGCAAAGGAAAAACCAGAAACCAAAGTCATCACGACCTGCAGTTGCTGAACTGTATTTGAACAGGGGCGAATGCGGGGTGCAGGCTCGAGGAGAGGTGGGTGGGTTGGTGGGTGGGTAGGTGGGTGGGTTGGTGGGGGCGGGGGGAGATCCCCGACTGTGGAGACGCTAACGGTCTGTGACTGAGAGGTCTGGGGGCAGCAGGGCCGAGCGCCCAGCTTGCTGAGAAGCGCAGTCTGCGCGTGGTGGGGTCCTCGGAGTGGGCGGAGAACCGCAGACGTCCCAGCCGCCGGCCTCCGGAAGCACGCGTTGTCCAACGGATGTTGAGTGCCACCTTAGGAACCGGCAAAACGGGCAACAGGGACAGTGCGCGCGCCAAGGGCGCGAGGATACGACAACGAAGGGCAAAGGGCGAGGTCCAACGGCCCAACCGACCCAACCGCGGCTGAACTCTCTGAGCGTCGGGCCTTCCCTGGCCACGTTACAGGCGTTTGCTACCAGACGGGCCCCTCCAGGTGTGGAGGCTGCCTGCCCAGGACAGCGGAGGCTCACTTGGCAACCAGCATCTGTGAGCCGCCAGCCTTTCCCTCGGTCCCTGTCTCCGGAGGCGGAGGCTGGAGCCACTCGGATCCTCGTAGCACGGGGAGCCCCTGGTAGCGGGAGGGCGAGGGCCCTGAAGCTCCTGGGGCAACCGGCGCCTGCCCAGGCAGCCCTGCAGGCCGCAGAGGGCAGGGGGTGGCGGGGAGGGCTGGGGGCGGGAGGAGAGACCAGAGCAGCAGGGGCGTCAGACCCCTCAGCGGCTTCCTTTCAGGCAGCTGCTATAAAGGACACGTTTTTCCTTCCTCTCCTCCTCATACAGTAGTTCAGAGCTCCCGACACTACCTCCTCCCTGGCCGTCTCCAGCCCCTCTCCGCGCCCTGGTGCCAGGGAAAGGTATGAGCCAGCATGATTACCATCCGGGCGCCGAAGCTTTCTGAGGTGAAACTTGAGACGCTGCTTTCCACAGCATCTTTTCCTGGTAACTGTGTTCTCTCTCCCGTCCCTTCAAATTTGATTAAACAGCATATAAGCCTCATACTTTTTTTTATTTTTTTAAGACGGTATAGATGATAGCAGCAGCCCAGAATTTGAACCCAGTCCATCTGATGTTAGAGTTCCTGAATTTAACCACCTGGGCTGTGGCACCTCATCATGCCAGCATCACTTACAATTTAAAAAATTAGTCTTTATGGTGCTTACTGCAAAATTCAGGCTTAAAATTGAGGACACTAGGGAAAACCACTAGGCCATTCAGGAATGACCTAAATCAAATCCCTTATGATTACACAGTGGAGATGACAAATACATTCAGGGGATTAGATCTGGTAGACAGAGTGCCTGAAAAACTTAAGAGGTTCCTAACGCTGAACAAGAGGCAGTGACCAAAATCATCCCAAAGAAAAAGAAATGCAGCAAGGCAAAATGGTTGTCTGAGGAGGGTTTACAAACAGCTGAGAAAACAAGGGGATAAAAGGCAAAGGAAAAGGGGGAAAATATACCCAACTAATGCAGAGTTCCTGAGAATAGCAAGGGGAGATAAGAAAGCCTTCTTAAGCAAATAATGCAAAGAAATAAAGGAGAACAGTAGAATGAGAAAGACTAGAGATCTCTTCAGGAAAATTAAAGATACCAAAGGAACATTTCATGCAAATATGGGCATGATAAAGGACAGAAACCACAAGGACCTTACAGAAGCAGAAGAGATTAAGAAGAGGTGTCAAGAATACACAGAAGAACTATACAAAAAACATCTTCATGACCCAGATAACCACGATGGTGTGATGTCTCACCTAGAGCCAGACATCTTGGAATGTGAAGACAAATGAGCTTTAAGCATTACTACTAACAAAGCTAGTGGAGGTGATGAAATTCCAGTTGAGCTATTTCAAATCCTAAAAGATGATGCTGTTAAAGTGCTTCACTCAATATGCCAGCAAATTTGGAAACCTCAGGAGTGGCCACAGGACTGGAAAAGATCAGTTTTCATTCCAATTCCAAAGAAAGGCCATGCCAAAGACTGTTCAAACTACTGCACAGTTGTGCTCATTTTACATGCTAGCAAGGTAATGCTCAAAATCCTTCAAGCTAGGCTTTAATGTATGTGAACCAAGAACTTCCAGATGTCCAAGCTGGATTTAGAAAAGGCAAAGGAACCAGAGATCAAATTACCAACATCTGCTGGATCATAGAAAAAGCAAGGGAATTTTAGGAAAACATCCACTCCTGGTTTATTGGCTATGCTAAAATCTTTGATCGTGTGGATAACAACAAACTGTGGAAAATTCTTAGGGATGAGAATGCCAGACCACCTTACCTGTCTCCTGAGAAACCTGTTTGCAGGTCAAGAAGCAACAGTTAGAACCAGCAATGGAACAATGGACTGGTTCAAAACTGGGAAAGGAGTAAGTCAAGGCTGTATGTTGTCACCCTGCTTATTAACTTATATGCAGAGAACACCATGCAAAATGCTGGGCTGGATGAAGCTCAAGCTGGAATCAAGATTCCCAGGAGAAATATCAATAACCTCAGATGTGCGGATGACACGACTCTAATGGCAGAAAGCAAAAAAAACTAAAGAGCCGCTTGATGAAGTTGAAAGAGGAAAGTGAAAAAGCTGGCTTAAAACTCAACATTCAGAAAACCAAGATCATGGCATCTGGTTTCATCACTTTATGACGCATAGATGAGGAAAAAATAGAAACAGTGAGAGTTTATTTTCGGGGGCTCCAAAATCACTGCAGATGGTGACTGCTGCCATGAAATTAAAAGATGCTCCTTCGAAGAAAAGCTATGACAAACCTAGACAGCATATTAAAAAGCAGAGACATCATTTTGCCAACAGATGCCTGTGTAGTCAAAGCTATGGTAGTCATGTACAGATGTGAGAGTTGGACCACAAGATGGCTTAGCACCGAAAAATTGATGCTGTTGAATTGTGGTGCTGGAAAAGATTCTTGAGAGTCCCTTGGACATCCAGGAGATCAAACCAGTCAATTCTAAAAGAAATCAACCCTGAATATTCATTGGAAATACTGATGCTGGAAAAGATTGAGGGCAGGAGGAGAAGGGGGCAACAGAGGATGAGATGGTTGGATAGCATCTTCAACTCACCAGACGTGAGTTTGAGCAAACTCTGGGAGATAGTGAAGGACAGGGAAGCCTGGTGTGCTGCAGTCTATGGGGTCACAAAAAGTCAGACTTGACTTAGTGACTGAACAACAACAAAACTTTTCTCTCAGCAATGTTTGTAGTAAAGGTCAGCTAATTACAACCTAAAAGAAGAATATATGAGATCATATGTTTGCATGTGTTTGTGCTCAGTTGCCTCCAACTCTTTGTGACCCCATGGACTGTAGCCCACCAGGCTCCTCTTTCCATGGGATTCTCAGGAAAGACTTTTGGAGTTGGTTGTCATTTCCTCCTCTAGGAGATCTTCCTGACCTAGGGATCGAACCCATGTCTCCTGGCTCTTCTGCATTGGCAGGCGGATTCTTTACCACTGAGCCACTAGGAAGCCTGAGATTGAAATGTTTACCACAAAATTTGTTATTTGCTATCTGGCCATTTCATAGAAAGCTTGCATATGTTATAATTTCCTGTATACAGGTCTTGCTTAGCTTTTTGCTAACTTATTCCTAAGTGTTTTCTGGGATTTGAAAATGTTAAATAATGTCTTTAAAGTAGTTCATTGGTAGTACAGAGAAAATATATTTATCTAAATCTATCTATCTAATGTTAACCAAAATTTCAGAAATGGGGACCTAATTGAAATAAATAAGCTTTTATTTGTGGTTTGTTATGACTTCAGCCCATGAGAAGGTTTATAAAGGCAAAAAAAAAAAAGATTTCACAAATTATGTGCCAAGAATTAAGATTGGAGCTGGCACAAAGTAAGGGTGTTTGTAAAGCAAGAATAGGTTGAGGTCTGAAATGATTACCCAGTTGCAAAAGTTGGGGGGTTGGGATGAAGAGAGACTTTGAAACTACAAGGTTGCAGCTAGTAGCTTTTAGTAGATAATGTTTTGAAAAAGTCTAGTGGTGTCCCTGAGTTTGATATAGTTCAGAGAACATTTAAATTCCCAGTGATGCAAGAATGTGTTTAAATTGACATTCACAATGGCCACCCGGCTCCATTTTGGATGCCTGAACCAGTTACACCATTTTGATTTTTAAATGCTTTTAAAAAGCATTTAATCATCATTCGCAGCTATGCTATAATTGCATGTTTGTTCCAGGAGTTTTATATGATGAGTCTTTGATTTTCTATACAGATGATCATGTCTCTAAACAAAAACAGTTTATCTCTCTTCTTAATCTATATACCTTTTATTTTATTTTGTTGTCTTATTGCATTAACTACTATTTCAGTATGGTATTGAGAAAGAGTGGAGGGAAGGGAAGTCTTTGCCTTCTTTCTGATCTTAATGTAAAAGCTTCAGGTTTCTCACTGTTAGGTATGCTGATAGCCTTAGGTTTTTGTAGATATTCTTTACCTGGTTGAGGAAGGTCCTTTCTGTTCTTAGTTTACTAAAAGAACGTGTAGTTGCTCAGTCTTGTCCAACTCTTTGCAACCCTGTGGGCTATAGCCTGCCAGGCTCCTCCATCCATGGGATTTCCCAGGGAAGGATCCTGGAGTGGGTTGCCATTTCCTTCTCCAGGGGATCTTCTGGACTCATGGATTGAACTTGGGTCTCCTGCATTGCAGGCAGTTTCTTTACTGTCTGAGCCACCAGGAAATCTCAAGTTTGCTGAGAGTTCTGATTTCAAATGGGTGTCAGAGTTTGTCCAGTACTTCTTCTGCATCTATGGACCTGATCATTTGATTTTTCTCTTTTAGCCTGTTGATGTGATGGATTGTACTACTTGATTTTCATCTTGCTGCTGGACTGGTTGTTGCCATCTCTCCCATCATGACCTCTGCTGCGGCTGCTCTGCTGCCACTTCCTTTGCTGTTACCTGCTCCATGGTCCAGTCTACCTGCTTTTGGGTGCACAGATGGATGGATCGCTCAGATGTCCTGGTATGCTGGGCAGAAGCATTTTTCCCTCAGTTTTAGAGATCTGATGAGTTGTAAATCAAAGAGGGGAAAAAAGAACAGCTCTCACTATTATGATACTGATGTCACTCCTTCAGATGTTGAACTGGCCTTCCATGACTGGGCTAAATCCCAGTTGGTCATGGTGTATAATACTTTATATGCATGTTAAGTCACTTCAGTTGTGTCCAGCTCTTTGCAACGGCTTGGAGTGTAGCCCTGCAGGCTCCTCTGTCCATGGGACTTTCCAAGAAAGAGTACTGGAGTGGGTTGCCATGCCCTCCTCCAGGGGATTTTCCTGATCCAGGAATCGAACCTGCATCTCATGTCTTCTGCGTTGGCAGGTGCTTCTGCACTAGCACCAGCTGGGAAGTCCAGTACTTTATATATATTGCTTGATGTGGTTTGCTTATAGTTTGCTGAGGATTTTTAGGTCTATGTTCATGAGACATTGTTCTGAAATTTTCTTGTCATAGGTGTCTTGTTTTGGTGTTAGGGATGCTGGCATCAGAGAGTGGGTTGAGGAAGTCTTTTCTCTGCTTCTGTCCTCTAAAATAGATTGTAGAGAATTGGTATAATTTCTCCCTTAAATGTCTGGTAGAATTCCAAGTGAACCCACTTGGGCTTCGAGCTTTGTGTTTTGGAAAGTAACTATTGAATTCATTTCCTGAAGAGGTTTAGGCTTATTTAGATGGTCTGTTTCTTGTGTGAATTTTGGCAAACTGTGTCTCTTGAATAACTGGTCCATTTCATCTAGCTTATCAAATTTGTGGGCATAGATTTGTTTATGGTATTCCTTTATTATCCTTTTAATGACCATGTAATCTTAACAATGTTTCCTCTTTCATTTCTGGTATGTCTCTCTGGAGGCCTCCTTCTGAATGGGTCTCCATAGAATTATTACCTTTTTAGACTTAACAATTCAGACTTAACTGAGCTTCCAGAAGCTTGTCAATGATAGTTCAGGTTTTCTTTCTCTGGCACTGTTTTTTGCTCCTGAGTCTTTGTTCTGGTAAGCTGTGACTCCTCGGATTCATCTGTCTCTCCAGTCTTAGGTGCAGCGGTTTGCCCTGTATGCTCACCCCTTTCCCATACTGAAGAAGAGTTGTTGATTTTTCAGTCTGTTTAAGCTCTTTCCTTGTTAGGACAGAGTGGCAACCCCCAAGCTCCTCAAATGTGGAACTGGAAGTCTCCTTGTCTTCTTTTTTAAAAAAATATTCCATAGTTTGGCCATCCAGGCATGGACTATGGTTATTTTATTTTATTTTGCTGTGCCAAATGGCTTATAGGATCTTAGTTCCCCAACCATAGATCAAACCTGGGCCCTCAGCAGTAAAAGTGCGGAATCCCAAATACCCGACCACAACAGAAGTTCCTCATCTTCGTTTTTGGAAGGAGTTTCTGAAGAATTGATTTTTAATTCTAATTTTGTCTGCTCTTTATCTGTCCCACATCCCTAATAAGCCCTCCGGCTTTAACATATAGTCTTTGTCTTTCCTTCTGTATTGTAAATTCCTTTGGGGCAAGAGATGTCTTTAAACTCTGTATCATTCGGCCCTAGCAGAATGTTTAATTTAGAATCATCACTGGATAAATGTTTAACAAAACATGTAACAGCTGAGGAAAATGTTGGTATTTTTCTTTTTCTCCCAGCTTCAGATAGTTCTTATAACAGATAAATTGTTTTAGACAAGGTTATATTTTCAAGAAATAAGTCTAGTGGAGACAGCAGGATTATACAGTCAGCCAGATCTGAGTGTCGTCGTTGTTCAGTCACTCAGTCGTGTCCGACTCTCTGTGACCCCATGGACTGCAGCAGGTCAGGCTTCCCTGTGAAATGATTACTATTGGGACTTGCTATTTTAGGCCTTTAGAATAATGCCAGAAGCCAATTATTTTTCCAAATTGGTCTTTTCCAGTTATTTCCTTGAAAGGAGGAACTTTTCTGATTTTTATGGGAGCATGAAAATATTCCCAGTATAATATGTGACATCCTAACCCAAAGCTGCAGCACTTACAGAGCGGCTGTGAGAGCCTAGACAGCAGGCCCGTCCCCTCTGGTAAGAGTTATGAATGTGTGTGGGTGAACTGCCCAAGTCTAGATCAAAGAGAAAGACACAGATGAGACATTCGATTATTTTTAAAAGGCCAAAATTGTTAAGTGTATTTCCCTGAGACACACTTCAGTGTGATTTCACACTTCAGTGGAATCAGAGGGGTGGGAGGACCACGGAGGGAAGAGGCAAGAGAGGCTCAGCACTCTGTCTCTTCTCTGAGCTTCGGCTCCTCAGGGGTTGCCATCCCTCACATTTAGAATATTTAGATTTCAGGGATTTCCCTGGTGGTCCAGTGGTTAAGACTTGGCACTGCCAGTGTAGGGGATGCAGGTTGGATCCCTGATCTGGGAACTAAGACTCCACATGCCATGCAGAGTGGCCCAGGTTTTTTAATTTTTCAATAAAATATGGAGATTTCGGATTCAGCATGTGCAGTTGTAGAGTATGGCTATACCACATCTTATTTTTAGTATATATATATATTTATATATATTTCATATATAAACTTTATATTATAGTCTTGTTCTTATTAATTGAGCCTTTGCTCATATATCTTTGCTCTTTTACCCAACTGTGGAGGAAAAGTTCCCTTGTATGACTGGTGATGTATTGAGCCTGATTTGACTTTTCAGAGTCCTGTAGTTCAGCAAATAGAATACAGTATAGTGACACCATATATATGTGTGTATGTGTGTTTATAGGGGCTTCTCTGATAGCTCAGTTGGTAAAGAATCTGTCTGCAATGCAGGAGACCCTGGTTCAAGTCCTCGGTCAGGAAGATTCACTGGAGAAGGGATAGGCTACCCACTCCAGTATTCTTAGGCTTCCCTTGTGGCTCAGCTGGTAAAGAATCTGCCTGCAATGGGGGAGACCTGGGTTTAATCCCTGTGTGTTTATATAAGCCCTGTCATATATATTATTATATGACTTATTATATTATATTAATATATATATTATATGACTGGTTTTATATAAACTTTTAAAAATATATATGACTGGTTTTATATATACATGTGTGTGTGTGTATATATATATATATATATGTATATGGGCTTCCCTGGTGGCTCAGTGGTAAAGAAGCTACCTGCAATGCAGGACCACAGGAGATGTGGGTTTGATCCTTGGGTCAGAAGGATTATTTTATATATATGTATATATACATATATATATATATATATATATATAAACACACACACACACACACGCATATATAATCTAAGAAAGAAAAGGGCATATTGAGGCAAATGGGTAAGGCAAAGGTGGAGGCAGCTTTAAGCTGCAAGGGGATACTGTCTATCCAAGACCAGAGGAAAACTAGCCTATAGCTTGAACGGGCCAGGGTAACAATTGAAACCAGGTATGAATGGCATGGTTGATACTTACTGATCTCTTTCTTCTCTCTGCAGTGAAACTTCGCAAGGCCAGTGTGTTGACTTCTGACCAGTCTCATCCGAAACCACACCCTTTTACACATGCATAAGCACTCTGAGGTGTTGGGCCTCCAGCTCACTCTAGGAGGACAGAGGGCAGGTTAAGTTTGTTTGACATACTCAGAAGGGGCTGAGCCTCTTCCCGGAAGAGCAAAGTCCATTC
Source organism: Antilocapra americana (assembly GCA_007570785.1). Classification (NCBI taxonomy): domain Eukaryota; kingdom Metazoa; phylum Chordata; class Mammalia; order Artiodactyla; family Antilocapridae; genus Antilocapra; species Antilocapra americana. The sequence continues at coordinate 5,372,010 of ML660220.1, forward strand.
ATGGTAACTACCATCACCCACCATTTCTAGCTTCTGGGTACTGAGACATTGTTTCTTTCAGCAGAAGAAAATGAGTGGGTTGATGATCCAATACTTCTGTCTCCAAAGAAACATGGGTGGGTGATAAAAGTGTCCCAAGGTGAGATTGCTGCTTGCTGTGGCCATTTCAGAGCTACGTTTGCTCTGAAAGGTACCAGCAAAGGTACTGATGTTTGTGTTTCCTTAGTGGTATTCACGCCTCCACATCAGAGGGAGTGTTCTTGGTGGGGCCCAGGTATTCTGAGTGACAGTGAGAAGAGAAGTAGCTTCCTAAAAGTGTATGGTGGTGTCCCATTAGACTGTGGTCTGACCATAAGCACGCAGCCAGTCTGAATGGTGGTGGGAATGTAAATATCCAGAAGCACAGATATGGTGCTGCCTTCTCCCATCATATAACCTGTGCTCTGAACTGTGCGCCCCAAGTACTCTTGACAGTAACCCTTCCAATCACAGATATGATGCTGGCCCATCAGACAGCAAAAGATGTACTGTGTCCAGATGGACACGAGGTGTCCGGTGGAAGACAGGAACAGCAGTATCTTTCGGGCATTTGTTTCTTCTCAGTGGTGCAGGCTTCTCCTGGAGCAACAGATTTGCTCTGACTAGCTGGGCCCAAGTATTCAGATCAGATGCAGAAAGAGAAGATGCTAGACACTGTGATGGTGTTGGCCCTTCCTGGTGCAAAACACACGCTCTGTCCAAGTGGGACCCAGGCGTTCTCTCTGTGGGTAGGGACACAGAGACCTCTAAGCATAGGTGGAATGCTCACTCGTTCGATGGCTATACACTATAGGCACAAAAAGAAGTGTCTCCAGCCCAGTTACGGTTCTGTATCCTTATCTGCAACAGATGTACTCTGGCCGGATGGGTCCTGGGCAATCTGAACACAAGGAAGGACAGAAGTGTCTTCTGGCATATGTTCCTTCTCAGTGATGCTGTCTCATCCTGTGTTAGCAGGTGGCTGGGCTGACTCTAGGTGTTCTTATTATAGGCAGGAAGGAAAGCGTCTCCCAAGGCAGATTTGCTCTCAGTAGTGCTGGCTTCTCCAATTGTAACAGGGGTGTAGCAGGCTGACAGGACCCTGGTGCTCAGGTCTAAGCCTTCTTCCCCCAAATTAGCTGTGGTTTTAGGTGTCCCACTTGGCCTTGCTCCAAAGCTGAGTGTTTCAGAAGTGGAACTGGGGCCTGGGACATACACAATGACCCCAAAGCAGCCACTACCCACAGGTGCTGAAAATCCCTTAAGTGCAAATGGGTCTGAAGGGATGTTGGCAAAAAGTGAGCCGCAGTCCTCAGTACTGTGCATTCTGGTGGCACTCCAGAGCAAGAAAGAGTGAAATGAGGTGAGGTGCCACCAAAGGCTGGCTTGGTGCCCACAGGGATGCCAGAGTTGGAACATGGGATGTCAAACTCCCCCAAAGCTGAGTTATGCTACTTTGGGGTTCCAGGGATGCAGTAGACACTAAGTGGGAGGATTAACTGAGGCAGCCGGGTTTCCCAAAGGGACAGAGCTCTTAAAGCTGTCAAGAGGAGGCAAGAAGATAATAGACTGGGAACTGGATATGGTATCCACATCAATTTCATCAGAGTCAAAGACAGGCTTGGATGCCATGTCTGAAGAGGTGCTGGTTATTGGAGTGAGGAGACGGCAGAATCATTGGTAGGTGAGCCAGAAAAGACAAGGGACATTGGGAAGAGTGGCTCCCTCTGCTGCCCATATAGGTCCCCAGCTAAATGGTGGCTGCTGCCCCAAAGGGAAGGTTGAAAGTTCAGGTAGGGCTGTGGACCATAAAAGCAGCTGGGCAAGTGGTGACTGGCCTTTGCAGGGCATATCTGCTCCGTACTGGGATAGACCTGATAAAATACCAGGGAGATCATACAGCATCCTGATGGAGACCTGAAAAGGAAAGCTTGGGAAGGCAGAGTGGCATCCACGTCCGTTACACCAAAGTCCAAAGGCCCCGAGAGGTCCAGGCTGCAGATGTGCTGACGGATAGAGGAAGTGACTGCAGAAGCAGTGATGGGCTGGCTGACAAATGGGATGCCCATGAAAGGGATTTGAAGAGAAGTCTGTAAAAAAAGAGGGAGCAGAATCCACCTGGGTGAAGGTGATTCAGTTCTACTAGCCTTTGAGGAGAGAAAGGAGGTGCCAGAGGTATGGTGAGAGCAGAAGATCCTGTGAAGCTGTGACTCAGGGACTGGATTGCCAATAGCACCTATTCATTCTCGTTAGTACCTGGAACCCCAAATAGGGGTTGGAATCTGAAGTGAGGAACAGCAGCAACAGCAAAAGAAGGAGAGTTTGAAGTTGTGCATCTCATTTCATGACTGGTATCTGGTGTGGGGGATAGGCATGGGAGCAGACAGGTCAGTCAAATCAGTGGCTACTAGCTGGGTAGTCTCTGGAATCTGCAAGGGGAGAGTGGGCAGTGGCAATGGAATGGCAGTCCCTGTCACCCCACAGGGCAAAGGAACAGGCAGGCTGACTGGCACCACTATCAGCGGTGGCCTCAGTTTTATCCTCTGACCTACGGTTTTTTTTGATGCTGAGTTCTTCTTCAGAGTTGTCTTCAGCAGTGACCATACTAGGACACGGGGCCCCTCACTCGACCCCACGGCGGAGGTGGGAGCAGCGGGGGCAGCTCTAGTGGCATTGCTGTGTTCTGTTTGCAGAGCCCACAACTGACTGATGTGGGTGGAGAACTTCTTGACAAAGCATCTGAAAGCCTTCCTCTCTGAGTCTACTTCTTTGACTTCAGTAAGGCTGAACTGACCCAGCGGTCTTCATCAAACTCCTTCTCAGCCACTCTGGATGTAGGAAGCAGACTGTGGCCGGGCCAGACAGGCCAGCTGCACTTGGATCACTCTTGCAAAGAGGCCAGAGGCCTCCAGTAGGGCTGTGTGAGCTGCTGGTGGTAGGGCCTTTAGGAAATGAGCTCGTAAAGATGCCGGCGATATCTTACCTAAGCTCTCTTCTTGAAATAGAGGTTTCCCTTCAGAGGCTCAGGACTGCTCCCACGTACGTGACAACTTGTCACCAGGAGCCTAGGTGCTGGTGGTATACTTTCGTTGCTGTAAGGACCCCTTTTCTGAAAGTCCTGTGTTTTGGACACTTTTTGACTCCTTCCTCCTTAGATATTCTCTTCTTTCACATTTCCAGTGTCTTCAGCTCAGTCTCCTCTAAGTCAGGCTCTGGAGGGTGATTGGATAGCCCAGAAGGAGTGTCAGTTTGTGCCCCTGAGGGAGAATATTGACCATTTCTCAGTGGCTAGACTTTGAGATACAAGCAGACACCAGAGGCTTCTTCAGAGAGCCCCCTCCCACCCAGCTCAGGACCCTCAGGAGCACTCAGGCTGTCTCATCTGATACTGCCTCTTAAGTAACGTGGAGGGGCAGAGGCACTAGATCCACGTAGAACTGCCTAAGAAAAGGGCCAGGAGAGACAGAGGGCAGCAGGATTCCCTCAGTCAGAAGGGAATCACAGGTGGAACCAGGAGTGGGGAAGGGGAAGTAAGTGAAGCTTGCTGATCAGGTTGCCCACAAGGGGCAGTTCGTGCCCTGTCTGATCCCGGGAGTGTAAAGTTCAACACATGGGAGAGCCATCTAAGCGACCTGCTCCTCCAATGTAAAGCATGCACTGTTCGGTCTGATGCTTGAGAGACAGCATTGGAACATGAGAGAGAGAAAGAGCTCCAGCTGGAGCACACACCAGCAAACGGCATGAGGATAAAGTGCCAAAGGCAAAGGATGAGGCCCAGAGGCCAAACCCCAGCAGGGCCTTCTAGTGCTGACTTTCTGCAATCTTGGTTTGACAAGATTGTTCAATACTGTGACTTCTAAGAGCCTGCATACCTGTCATTCCCAGGTATGTGTCCCCGCGTCTGTGTGTACTTCATTGCCTGACTCGAGGGCAGCAGAGGCCGCCTGTGTCTGGAGGGTCCACCAGCCCTTTCTCTGTCATCACTTGTGGGCAGAGTCTGCTCAAAGCCAGAGCAGGAGAGGAGCCTAGATCCTGCCAGTGTGGGGGCCTTGTTTGTGGGAGGCTGGGGCAGAGAGACTGAGGTTGGAGAGACGGGGGTGGAGTTAAGAGGGTGGGATGCTCAGCCCTAGCCTTGTCTCACGTGGTTACTGTATAGCCAGATATTGTGGGATGGCTACAGCAGGGTACGTGCTGAGACGTGTGTGTGTGTGTGGGGGGGCGCCGTGAATTTACCCCAGCCTTTTCCTTTCGGATGCCCCCAGTTAACTCCTGCAACCCCGCCTGCCCCTTCTGTGATGGTAGGTCAGGGCTCTAATACTGCCTCCTCCAGAGGCCACTGCAGCTCCTCTCCAGCTCCTGGAGTCAGGTGTGCCTTTTCTGTGGCCACCCTGGAGAGGCAAGAGTCATGAGCCCCACCAGCTGGACTATGAAGGTTTCTCATGCAGAGATGCAGATGTTGCACAGCACATCTCCTGGCAGGCAGTTTCTTTTAGTTTTACAAATTTGGTAAAACACATTTAAGCCTTAGACTTTCACAAGTCACACAGGTGGTTAGTAGCTCAGCCAGAATTTGAGCTCAGGCTGTCAGATTCCAGAGCTCACAAACTTAACCACCAGCCTACGGTACCTCCTCTGCAGGTACGCATCATATATTTCCACTTGTGATACTTAATGTACAGTTACATCCCCGTAATGAACACTGTCTCTGCCTATAACAAAGTCGTCTTGGGCTCCCCTCATAACGTCAGCCATTGGCCACACTGAGCTCCAGTCTCTCAGGAGATATCGGACCCCTACTGTCAGTTGGTAGCACATCCGCATGGTGCAGTTGTCTCCTACATGAGCCTGGCAGCAAACTCTGCAGCTGTGGGAGATCTTCTCCCATGTGCATGGACACCGGGCACACCAAGTGGGTGTGGACCACCCTGGCCACCTGCAAGCCTTAATGACCCAAGGGAACCAGTCACTCTTAGAATTTATGATTCCATACACTAGGTTTCAGGGTCTTAACTGAGATGAACAACTTAAATTAACTTTTCTAGTCCACAAGAGTATGGTATAACTTTCCCTACATTTAGGTCTTTTAAAATACTTATTTTGCTGCCCAGGGTCTTCGTTGTGGCATGTGGGACCTTAATTCCCCAACCAGGGATCGAAACCAGGCCCCCTGCATTGGGAGCATGGAATCTTAGCCACTGGACCACCAGGGAAGTCCCTCCCTATTTTATTTAGGTCTTTTGAAAAAACTTTCTCTCAGATAATATTTTGTAGCAGGGTTTCATAAATGAGAGCTTGTGGGTCAAATTTGATTCACAGCATGTTTTGTTGTCCCAATGAGCTTAAAATGGTATTAAGATTTTAAGAACATTGTGAAAACAAAGTAAAACAGAAAAACAGAGGAATATGCAACAGAGACCATACATAAACTGCAAAGCCTATAATTCCTATTTGGTACTTTAGAGCAAAAGATTGCCAACCCCTGTTTTGTATTAATAGTTTTGGGTGCATAGGTCTTGTACAGTGTTTGCTAATTTCTACTTTAGTACTTTATGAGGTCTTAAAAATGCTGTTGTAAATGGTATCTTTTAAATTTTAGTTTTCAATTGTTTACTGGTAGCATAGAGAATATAGAATTGGTTTATATATTGATTTTATAAGTGGGAAACTTGTTAAAAATCACTCTGCACTTCTGGTAGTATCTTTGTAGATTTCTCATGATTTTCTACATACACATTCATGACTTTTGTGAATAAACAGAATTTTTAAAATATTTTTTTTTAAATCTGTATGCCTTTTATTTTTATTACCTTTATGTTTTTTCTGACATCTAGTAAAATATAAAATACTGATGGAGAACAATGGACATGCTTTCCAGGTCCCAGATCTTAAGGGAAAAGTGTTCAATATGCTGTTAGCTGGGATCTTTGTATATTTGCTTCATCACATAAAGGAAATTCCTCCAGTGTCTGTTTGGCTGAGAGATTTTTTTTTTGATAGAGTTTGGTATTACTCTGCACACACATTTGAAATAACCATATGGCTTCTTCCCCTTTATTCTCCTAATGGTAAATTACATTGACTGGCTTTTGAATGTTAAACCAACCTTGATTCCTGAGACAAACCCCATCCAAAGGGCTGGTCATGCTAGATCACCCTCTTGTATTTGGTTGGATTTGATTTCCTAAAATTTCATTGAAGATTTTATGCCTGTGTTCCTGAGAAATACTAATTTTTACATTTCTGTATTTTTGTTTTAGGGTAATGCTGTCTTCAATGAATAAGTTAGGAAAAACCTCTTCCATTTTCAGAGTTTGTGTAACATTGGGAAAATTTCTTAATTTTTTAATAGAACTTATGGGAAAACCCTACAGAAGTGAAATTTTCTTCATGGAAAAGTACTTGTAGTCACTTGTTTTCCCTACAGTGACTGTCCAATCCGTAGTGATGCCTCAACTTATACCTGATAGTGATAATTGCAGTTTTTTCCTTTTATTTCCTAGTCAGTCTTTCTAGAAGTTTGTCAGTTAATCTTTTAAAAGTACATTTTTTGTGTTATTTTTTCCCTACTGTATATTTTCTATTATCATTTCTTTAGTTCTATCTACTTTAGATTTATTTTTTTGATTGCTATACTCTTAAAATGGAAAACTTATTCACCGCTTTACAATATTTATTTAAAAAAATTTTGTAGCCCTATTTAGTGTGAAAAAAGCCCAACACTTCCAGACAGACAAAACTGGGCCTATACTACTTAGCTGTTGATGAGGCACATTCTCTGCATCTGTTATCTGAGATTTATAATTGCAAGCAAAGAAACATATTCCTGCCAATTAAAGTAGAAAGATAACTTATTGAAACTCTATCAGAATCCCTGGAAAGCTAGAGAACTGAATTCAGCAAATAGGAATGAGGGAGGTCAAGCAGCCAAAGCATGCTAAAAAGCTACTTGTTGGGTCTCTACTCTCCTTGCTTCTCTGGGGCAAGGTCTGAGGCAAGTCTAGGGCAGAGGTATCTGGTCGTCAAATACAGGTCAAGTGCCTACATCCACACCAAAGCTGAGCCTGGACATGATGAATGACTAACACTTTCACTTTTTTAAAGAAAAGAATAGTACTGTGATGGTATTTTATTATTTGGACTAAACTGTGAAATCACTGATTGTTGGTATTAAAGTTTTTCTGGTGGTAAAACACATAGGTTTCCAAGTGCCAGGAAACAGGACCTTGATTTTGGCGTTGTGATCTCCTCCTACCTCACACTACAACTTGTTTTCAACTTCTAAAGTATCTGATTCTTTATGACCCCATGGACTGTAGCCTGCCAGGTTTCTCTGTCCATGGGATTCTCCAGGCAAAAATACTGGAGTGGGTTGCCATTCCCTTCTCCAGGGGATCTTCCCATCCTAGGGATCGAACCTAGGTCTCCTACAATGCAGATAGATACTTTATTTTCTGAGCCACAGGGAAGCTCAGAAGAGGAAGGAATTTGGCTTAAAGCTGAAGACTTTTTTGCATTTGCTTGGCCAAGGCTGAGGCAGGTCCAGTGGGCCTCTTTGTCACAGCAAACAGGAGACTGTGGTGCCTGGGGCCACCTTCCTTGTTCTGGAGAGGATGTCATCTCTGATCCCTTGTTTGGCAGGATAGACTGAGATTGCCTGCCTCCTCCTTCCTGAAGGGTGTTAGGAGTACACTGTGAGAAGCTAAAGGTGGGGGCAGCTCTGGGAACTCACCTTAACCCAGGAACCAGGCCAGCCAAAATGGTTGTTGTTGTTGGGGTGGCGGGGTGGGAGGGAATGGCGCTGGGCCTGAATACACTTGGGGAGGTGGTGCTAGGCTTCAACCAGACAGTAAAAGGAAGCAAAGTTGTATCTTTTCTTTTAAAACTGGTTTTAATGAAGGGTGGCATGCCAAGAGGAAGACTCAGGCTAGCTGAGCATGGCCCCTGTCTGAGCCATTCCTGGAAGCTTTGCTCCTCAGTTTCATGGGCTTTTTCTTCTTTATGACCCTAAATCTATACCGATGTACAGTGTGGACCAAATTCTGCACCTGATTTGGCTCCAAATAATTGAGTATTTGACTATCCCACATGTACTCAGGGGAAAGGATCTTGGTGGGTTTGTGGTAAAGCAGGTATTTGTTCAGGTGGCTCTCATCATCTCGCCTGGCCTCGATGTGATTGGCCTGGTCAACCATCATTGCCTCATAGCAGGCCTTGGCAAGTCTGTAAACCTCTGGCACGGACCCCCCAAATAAGGCCCCTGTGTAATAAAAGTCCCCTTTATCTTCAGGAATATGGGCCTGTGACTGAGGCCGGCATTCATATTCAAAGTATTTCCAAGTCAATCCATAGAAGCCAGGATGGAGGGTGCTGAACAAGGAAGAGAGGATCTCCACGCCCACATCATCACTAAACTTCATGTCCACATTTGCACACACAAGGTAATCCACCTCCTGGTGGAAGTGCTGCTCAATAAAATTGCTGATCACTTCCATGCGGTGGATGGAAATCTTCTGCAAGCGGGCATACCTCTGGACCTTGAGAATGACCATCTGCTGTCCTTTCTGAAGGGGAATGCGAGGAACATAGTCTGGCCGATCAGTGAAGATGTAATAGTTCACCCTATGTCCCACCATAAAGTACATCTCTGCCGTCTCCAGGAACAGCTTCAGGTGGAAAATGTATTTTTTTACAACAAACACAGTTAATCCAATGGTGATGTTCTGAAGCCGGAACTGCTCATTCAGGATGTCAATGTTGAAAGTCCCGTTCCAGATGATGGGAGCCAGCCAGGAGGTCACAGAAGGGCGTCTTTCCTAGGTGGTACAAGCACATCTGGTGGGGGATACACCATCTTTGATAATTTTACACTTTGTGGGGTGCAGTGTTCTTTAATAGTTATGCTTTCCTCAGTTGGGATGTTTTCCAGTTTCTGGTTTCTGGGGTTCAGGTAACAATAGCCAAGAAAGGCTATGATGAAAACTGTTAGAAGAAAGTTCACTCGATGAAGCAAGCAGCATTTTTGTGTCCCAGCCAGTATTTGCAGTACCTGGGCCATGCGGGCACAACAGAAGAATATCACCTCTCGTCTTCTCCATGATATGAGTGCCCTCATCTCTCCTGACCTTCCACCCTCAGTGTTCTCCCCAGGGCAGGGTGAGGCTGAATGGCCCCCACTCCCTGCTCACTACTCCAGCAGCGCAGTCTCCCCTGAGGCCTGACACCAGTGCAAGGGGGCACCCTGGCCCAAGGGCATTTTTGGGGGTGCCCTGTGAAGAAAGATGGGATCCTGGCAGGCCCTCTATAGACTCAGTTTCTGCCTGAGGTGCTGTCAGAGTAACCAGGTGGCAGGAATTAGTCTACAGACTGCTGGCACTTAACGACCTGTGTGTAGGAGAGAAGTTTGGGCATGTGAAGCAGATTCAGGGCAGTTCACTGAGTAGGTCAAGGACAGAGATTGTGATGAAAGCGGGGCAGAACAGTAGCCACCAGAGTGCCTGGCCAGGGGGTCAGGGCTTGTGCACTGGCTTACCATTGACACTTACTGTCCATGAGCTAGGCACTGGGTTTCTTAAAGTCTATTAAGTCAAGATCAGACTGTCTTCATGATCACATCCACATAGGCTAACATGGGCCAGCCTTTGGGAGGCCTGACTTGGGACCCATGATTCAGGTGGAGAGGAAAGAAGACCTATAGATCAAGGATTGTTTTCCTTTATCCCCTTTATAATTACTTAAAATCCATTGAGTATTTACTTTTTTTTGGATACCTACCTTCCACTTGTGTTAGGATTAGACTACTAAGCTTGATGCGCATTATCTTGTTCAATCCTTTCAAGTCTAGGGGAAGATGCTACATCATCCTCATTGTACCAGTGGAGAAATAGGCTTAGGGAGGTGGGTCTTGGTCCACGAATACAAAGCAGCAGCTGGACTCCAAAATATCCTGCATTTTTACCCTCTGACTCATTTGTGCCTTCTCTGAGGTTTCCTTTATTGAGGCGGTTTTTGTTTTTGTTGGATTCTTTTCATTTTCTTCCTTAGGCTTTACATGCAGTTGTCCCTCAGACTAAGGCCTGAAGACAGTGAAGAGAGGCTGAGACAGTGCTCCATGCTAACTCAGGCCTCTGCACATTGCTGTTTCACACACCTCCTCCCTCTGATATCCTAGGCAGCTCCAAATATGTACCTCCCAGAAAACGAAGTTTCAGACACAGACCCCTCTTACACTGTGGAACCAACCATAGGTTAAAAAAAAAATGGTCTCATGGCCAGTGAGGAGTACCTGCCACCTGACCATGGAATGGGCTGGTGCTCCTATATTGTTCTGTGATACCTTGCTTCCACCTTCCTTCAGAAGTGGGTGGCTGGGACTTCCCTGGTTGTCCGGTGTTTAAGAATCCACCTTCCAGTGCAGAGGATATTGGTTCAGTCCCTGGTCCAGGAAGACTCCTCATGCCATGTGGCAACTGAGCCTGAGCTCCTCAACAACTGGAGCCCATGTGCCTAGAGCCTGTCCTCCACAAGAGATGCCACCACAATGGGAAGCCTGTGTGCCCCAACTAGAGAGTAGCCCCGACTTGATGCAACTAGAGAAAGCCCAGGTGCAGCAAATGAAGACTCAGTGCAGCCAAAAATAAATAATTAAATAAACTTAGAGAAGTAGCTGGTTGGAGATGGGAGTTGTCCGGGGTTTATGAAGTCTTCTCAGTAAAGTTCTGAGCATATTGGGAGGAAGAGTGTTCTGATTAGTGTCTTTTAATGGAGTCATCTCCTTATGATACAGATTGTGATTTTTGCTTTGCTGTGCATAAAGATGTAGCAGATTCCTGATAAGCACTCCTGACTGGAGGGCCCTCCTTAGGAAATTTCAAAGAGGGGGCAGTGTGGCTTGTTTCTTTTATTCCTTGAGTCTTCACTAGGTTTACTAATCTCCTTTCTGAAGAATAAAATGTACTCAAGTGCTTTTGTATTAATGGAGCCATCCTTGCAGGCATCCCAAGGAAACCACTTGACTGAAAATAAGTAGTCTTAGCCATGTCCATGTATCTGACTGAAGGATTCCAGCAATAAAGACTTGCAGTTCATTAGGAGAGAGTTTATTCCTTGAACTGGAGATCCAGCATTCTGGTGGGGTATGAGGTACAGTGGGGCACAGTCTCCACCTGTGATTTTTGACAGGGGCTGGGTTTGAATGCCCTCAGGATGCTGTTTCATCTCCTACCTAGGTGGTGGTCTTATGGCATTGGCAGAAGAAGACACAGCAGCTTGAGTGTCTGAGCATTTCTATAGCCCATGATCTACAGTCACAAGCATTATCTACCATATTTCGGCCTCCTAACAACCTTGAGAGATGAGAGTAAACCCTAGCGTTATACATAAGGAAACTGAGGTTCACTGTGGTAAAGTGTATGCTAAAGTCGTACAGATACTGGTCAGCAGAATCCCGCCTACTGCTGAGGAGACAGGCTTGGCTAACTCACCATATGCCTGTGTACATATTACAGTCACTTTCCTCTGAATTCCTCTGAATCTTATCTAAGGAATGGGAACAATGCCCCATCCACTTCCACACTAAATATAATTATTTTAAATGAAAATGCCAATATCTGAAGTACTTAGGGACCTGATATTTTCCCTTTTCTTCTGCTGACTCTTGCAGAAATGGTGCCCTATTTCATTGTGAGTTTTGTGTTTTAAGTTTTTCTGAGCTGCTGTCATTAGAGAATTCCTTGGTAATTCTTGGAGATTTCTCTTGAGGCTGAATTGAGAGAGATTTCTTCCAGATTTTATACATATGCTTCTGTCAGATGCTTCCAAAACCAGTGTCATCTTAAATTGAATTCTTAGCTTGAGGTTTTATTTTGTTTATTTTTTTGGGTGGTGGTTCCTCTCAGTTAATTTATATTCAGATTGCAAATTCATCTGAAGTCCTACCAATTGAATTTAAATGTTTTCCACCACACTTAATATTACTTATGAAACAGAAAAGATTGGGGAGTTTTTTGTCTCTTATTTTCTTCATTTTATTCTTAGATTAAGGGTATTGCATGCTGGGATTCGAATTTTATTAGATTTTTATATTGGATTTTCTAGCTTGATGAGGTCCTAGGATGTCTGGTGCTGCCCATACCCCATTAGTTAATGCAAACTAAAGGTCAATTTCCCTGAAGCTTGACAAATTCCTCCTTGGAAGAAGTCATCCTACCTCTGTGGGTTCCTGTTTTCTTTAGATTCTGGCTTCCTTCCTATACATCTTATCTTTTTGCAAACTCAGTGATGCACTCAAAATATGGAGTATCTAAATTATTAGCTAAACTAATAGTTAAACTAAATTAATAGCTTTCAGTGGGAACAATATTCAAGGTAACCAGATAATCATAGTGCTGAAATCCAAATTCAGTAACCAATACGCTTAGGTTTTCACTGTAAATAAGCGTAACTTTGTGACCAACACTAGTTTTCTTCTCAGAGTAATTTTATTTTTTATCTCACTGAGCTATTACAATATAGACTATAAACTGTGATGCCAACAACTTACTTTGTTTCTGATTTCAAAATGACTGCTAACATTTTACCATCAAGTATGATGTCTGATAAAGCTTTTTAATTAATTTATTTTTTGTGGTAAAAAACATGTAATGTAAAATTTCCCATATTAACTACTTCTAAGTGTCCTGTTTGGTAATGCTAAGTCTATTCAAACTATTGTGAAACAGATCTCTGTAAGTTTTCATCATACAAAACCAAAATTCTATCCATTGAACAACAATTCCTGATTTCTCCCTCCTTCTAGTCCCTGGATAGCACCATTCTGTATTCTGTTTATATGAGTTCATAAAGACTGGGAGAGATGACTGTTTTTTCATTGCCCAAATTTCAACAGAAGGTCACAAAGCATACAAAGAAAATACAGATCCTTGAATTACCTGACAAAGAATTTAAAATAACCACCTTATGATGCTTGGGGCTGGTGCACCGGGATGACCCAGAGTGGGGGAGTCAGGAGGGAGGAGGGAGGGAGGTTCTGGAAGGGGAACATATGTATACCCATGGCAGATTCATGTCAATGTATGGCAAAACCAACACAATAAAGTAAAGAAAATTTAAATAAAATAACCACCTTACAGGTTCTCAATGAATGAAAAGAGAACACACAGAAAATTAAATGACAACAGAAAAATCATGCATGAAAAAATAAGAATATCAATGAAGAGAAATTCTAAAAAAGAACTGTCTGTAATTCTGGAGCTGAAAAATACAATAACTACAATGAAAAATTCACTAGGGAAGTTCAACCACAAACTTGATAAAGAAGAAGAAGGAATTTGTGAACTTGAAACAAGTTATTTGAAATTATCAAGTCAGGGGAACAAAAAGAAAACACAGTGAAGAAAAGAATTGCCTAAGGGACTTAAAAGATACCATCAAGTGGAACAATACATGCACTATGGGAGTCCTAGAAGAAGAGAGAAATAAAGGGTCAGAGAGACGGTCTGAAGAAATTGGCTGAAAACTTTCCAAATCTAGGGAAGAAAATAGACATATAAATTCAAGAAGCTCAAGAAATTCTAGGTAGAATTAATCCCAAAATATATGCACCAACATACATTATAATAAAACTGTCAAAAATCATAGACAAAGATAGACTCTTCAAAGTAGTATGAAAATAAGTGACTTGTTATGTACATAGAGCTCCCAGAAGATTATCAGTGGATAATGAAAGAAATTAAAGATGACACAAATAGGTGGAGAAATATACCATGTTTGTGGATTGGAAGAATCAACATAGTGAAATTAAGCATACTACCCAAAGCAATCTATAGATGCAACGCAATCCCCATCAAAGCTACCAATGGTATTTTTCACAGAACTAGAACAAATAACTTCACAATTTGTATGGAAATACAAAAAACCTCCAATATCCAAAGCAATCTTGAGAAAGAAAAATGGAACTGGAAGAATAAACCTTTCTGACTTCAGACTATACTATACTATGGTACTGGCACAAAGATAGAAATATAGATCAATGGAACAAAATAGAAAGGACAGAGATAAATTCATGCACCTATGGACATCTTATCTTTGACAAAGGAGGCAAAAATATACAATGGAGAAAAGACAATATCTGTAACAAGTGGTTCTGGAAAAACTGTTCAACCACCTATAAAAGGGTGAAACTGGAACACTTTCTAACAGCATACACAAAAATAAACTCAAAATGGATTAAAGATCTAAATGAAAGACCAGAAAATATAAAAGTCTTAGAGGAAAACATAGGTAGAATACTCTCTAACATAAATCACAGCAAGATCCTCTATGACCCAGCTCTCAGAGTAATGGAAATAAAAACAAAAATAAACAAATGGGACCTAATTAAACTTAAAAGCTTTTGCACAATGAAGGAAACTATAAGCAAGGTGAAAATGCTGGCTTCAGAATGGGAGAAAATAATAGCAAATGAAACAACTGACAAAGAATTAATCTCCAAAATTACAAGCAGCTCATGCAGCTAAATGCCAGAGAAACAACCCAATCAAAAAGTGAGCCAAAGAATGAAACAGACATTTCTCCAAAGAAGACATGCAGATGGATAACAAACACATGAAAAGATGCTCAACATCACTCATTATCAGAGAAATGCAAATCAAAACCACAATGAGGTACAACTCACACTGGTCAGAATGGCTGCCATCAAAAAGTCTACAAACAATAAATGCTGGAGAGGGTGTGGAGAAAAGGGAATCCTCTTACACTGTTGGTGGGAATGCAAACTAGTACAGCAACTATGGAGAAGAGTATGGCGATTCCTTAAAAAACTGGAAATAGAACTGCTGTATGACCCAGCCAGTGGTCACGTATGGATGTGACAGTTGGACTATAAAGAAAGCTGAGCACAGAAGAATTGATGTTTTTGAACTGTGGTGGTGGAGAAGACTCTTGAGAGTCTCTTGGATTGCAAGGAGATCCAACCAGTCCATCCTAAGGGAGATCAGTCATGGGTGTACATTGGAAGGACTGATGTTGAAGCTGAAACTCCAAAATTTTAGGCACCTGATGTGAAGAGCTGACTCATTGGAAAAGACCCTGATGCTGGGAAAGATTAAGGGCAAGAAAAGAAAGGGACGACAGAGGATGAGATGGTTGGATGGCATCACCGACTCGATGGACATGGGTTTAGGTGGACTCAGGGAGTTAGTGATGGATAGGGAGGCCTGGCGTGCTGCGGTTCATGGGGTTGCAAGGAGTTGGACAGGACTGAGTGACTGAACTGAACTCATATGACCCAGCAATCCCAGTGCTGGTCATACACACCAAGGAAACCAGAACTTAAAGAGACACATGTAACCCAGTGGTCATTGCTGCACTGTTTACAATAGCTGGAACATGGAAGCAACCTAGATGCCCATTGGTAGACAGATAGGTAAGGAAGTTGTGGTACATATACACAATGGACTATTCAGTTCAGTTCAGTTGCTCAGTTGTGTCCAACTCTTTGCGACCCCATGAACCGCAGTATGCCAGGCCTCCGTGTCCATCACCGACTCCCAGAGTTTACTCAAACTCATATCCATTGAGTTGGTGATGCCATCCAACCATCTCATTCTCTGTCGTCCCCTTCTCCTGCCCTTAATCTTTTCCAGCATCAGGGTCTTTTCCAATGAGTCAGCTCTTTGGAATCAAGTGGCCAAAGTATTGGAGTTTCAGCTTCAACATCAGTCCTTCCAATGAACACCCAGGACTGATCTCCTTTAGCATGGACTGACTGGATCTCTTGCCATCCAAGGGACTCTCAGGCGTCTTCTCCAATACCACAGTTCAAAAGCATCAATTCTTCAGCACTCAGCTTTTCTTATAATCCAACTCTCACATCCATACATGACTACTGGAAAAATCATAGCCTTGACTAGTTGGACCTTTGTTGGCAAAGTAATGTCTCTGCTTTTAAATATGCTGTCTAGATTGGTCATAACTTTCCTCCCAAAGAGTAAGCATCTTTTAATTTCATGGCTGCAATCACCATCTCCAGTGATTTTGGAGCCCCACCAAAATAAAGTCAGCCACTATTTCCACTGTTTACCCATCTATTTGCCATGAAGGGATGGAACTGGATGTCACGATCTTAGTTTTCTGAATGTTGAGTTTTAAGCCAACTTTTTCACTCTTTCACTTTCATCAAGAGGCTCTTTAGTTCTTCACTTTCTGCTGTAAGGGTGGTGTCATCTGCATATCTGAGGTTATTGATATTTCTCCTGGCAAGCTTGTTTCCAGCTTGTGCTTCCTCCAGCCCAGTGTATCTCATGATGTAGTCTGCATATAAGTTAAATAAGCAGGGTGACAATATACAGCCTTGATGTACTCCTTTTCCTATTTGGAACCAGTCTTATTCCATGTCCAGTTCTAGCTGTTGCTTTCTGACCTGAACAGTTTTCTCAAAAGGTAGGTCAGGTGGTCTGGTATTCCCATCTCCTTCAGAATTTTCCCCAGTTAATTGTGATCCACACAGTCAAAGGCTTTGGCATAGTCAATAAAGCAGAAATAGATGTTTTTCTGGAACTCTCTTGCTTTTTTGATGATTCAGTGGATGTTGGCAATTTGATTACTCAGCTATAAAAAAGAATGCATTTGAGTCAGTTCTAGTGAGGTGGATGAAACTGGAACCTATTATACAGAGTGAAGTAAGTCAGAAAGAGAAACACCAATACAATATATTAACACATATATATGGAATTTAGAAAGATGGTAACGATAACCCTATATGCAGGACAGCAAAAGAGACACAGATGTAAAGAACAGACTTTTGGACTCTGTGGGAGAAGATGAGGGTGGGATGATTTGAGAGAATAGCATTGAAGTATGTATATTACCATATGCAAAATCGATGACCAGTGCAAGTTTGATGCATGAAGCAAGGCACTCAAAGCTGGTGCACTGGGACAACCCAGAGGGAAGGGATTGGGGAGGGGGAGTTCAGGATAGAGGGACACATGTACACCCACGGATAATTCATGTTGGTGTATGGCAAAAACCACCACAATACTTTAAAGAAATTAGCCTCCAATTAAAATTAATTAATTAATTACAAAAAGATTATCAGTGAGATTCTCAGCAATAATCTTTCAGATGAGAAGGAAGTGGGATGATACATTCAAAGTGCTGAATGAGAAAAAAAAACTGCCAAACACAAAAGTTATATCCAGAAAAACTGTCCTTCAGAACTGAAGGAGAAACTTAGGTGTCATTGATTAACAAAAGCTGAAGGAATTAATCACACTGGACCTGAATAAAGAAAAGTAAACAGGATGTGTTGAAGTTGAAAAGAAAGGTGATGACACAGCAATAGAAAACCATATGAAAACATACAGCTTTCTCATAAAGAAAAAATCAGACAATTATAATATAGTCTTTTAGTATTATAATGGTGTATGAACAACTTTTAATCTTGGTACAGAATTTAAGGGACAAAAGCATAAAAAACCATTAACATATTAATAAATATACACTATAAAAAGTTATAATTGTGACAGCAATAACATAAAATTGGGGTGGAGAAGCAAAGGAGTGAAGTTTTTGTGTTTATTGTTATCAGTTCAAAATAGATTGTTTTAACTTTAAAATGCTTCATCTTATTCCTATGTTAGCAAAAAAAGAGAGTATCTACAAAAGATACTTGAAAGGAAACAAGAAGGGAATGAAAGCATGTCACTACAAAAAAAAAATCAATGGAATACAAAAGAAGACAGTAAGATGTATAGAAAAGACTGGTGGACTCTGTGGAAGAGGGCAAGGGTGGGATGATATGGGAGAATGGCATTGAAACATGTTAATTACCATATGTGAAATCAACAGCCAGCCCAGGATTGATGCTCGGGGCTGGTGCACAGAGATGTCCCAGGGGGAGGGAATTGGGAGGGAGGAGGGAGGGGGGTTCTGGAGGGGGAGCATATGTAAACCCATGGCGGTTTCATGTCATTGTATGGCAAAACCAACACAATAAAGTAAAGAAAATTTAAAAATAAAAAATAAGTTAAAAAAAGAAACAAAAAAAGACAGTAAGAGAGGACACGGAAAAAAATGGATGGAGATTAACAAAATAGTAATATTACATTCTCTATGAGTAACTAAGTGTAAATGGATCTAACTCGCCAATCAGAAGACATAGATTGGCTGAATGAGTTTAAAAATAAAACAAACAATTATCATAAGTGAAATCAATTGCCAGCCCAGGTTTGATGCTCGAGGCTGGTGCACCGGGATGACCCAGGGAGAGGGAATCGGGAGGGAGGAGGGAGGGGGGTTCTGGAAGGGGAACATATGTATACCCATGGTGGATTCATGTCAATGTATGGCAAAACCAACACAATAAAGTAAAGAAAATTAAAAAAATAAATAAATAAAACAAACAATCCAACTATATACTGCCTACAAGACTCTCTTTAGATCTAAGAAAATATATAAACTGAAAGTGAAATAATGGAAAAATATAACCATGTAACCAACAGAGAGCAGGGTGGCCACACTATGCAACACAAAATAGGTTTTAAGTAATAACAACATGGAAAACAGTGGAGAAGTAACTCCAGAAAGAATGAAGAGGCAAAGCCGCAGCAAAAACAACACCCAGCTGTGGACGTGATCGGTGATGGAAGTAAAGTCTGAAGCTGTAAAGAACAATATTGCATAGGAACCTGGAACAGGTTCATAGGTCCCTGAATCAAGGTAAACTGGAAGTGGTCAAGCAGGAGATGGCAAGAGTGAACTTTGACATTTTAGGA
Organism: Antilocapra americana; assembly: GCA_007570785.1. Classification (NCBI taxonomy): domain Eukaryota; kingdom Metazoa; phylum Chordata; class Mammalia; order Artiodactyla; family Antilocapridae; genus Antilocapra; species Antilocapra americana. Next base: position 5,390,801 of record ML660220.1, read on the forward strand.
ATCCCTGAACTAAATGGACTGGAATGGATCAATTTAACTCAGATGACTACTGTGGGCAAGAATCCCTTAGAAGAAATGGAGTAGCCATCATAGTCAACAAAAGAGTCCAAAATGCAGTACTTGGGTGCAATCTCAAAAACGATGGAATGATCTCTGTTTGTTTCCAAGGCAAACCATTCAATATCACAGCAATCCAAGTCTGTGATGCTGTGATATCACAGTATATACTATGATATCACAGTATACTGTATACTATATCACAGTGTATAGTGTATATACACTGTGATACTGTCCCAACCAGTAATGCTGAAGAAGCTGAAGTTGAACAGTTCTATGAAGACCTAGAAGACCTTATAGAACTAACACCCCAAAAGATGTCCTTTTCATTATAGGGGACTAGAATGCAAAAGTAGGAAGTCAACAGAAACTTGGAGTAACAGGCAAATCTGGCCTTGGAGTACAGAATGAAGCAGGGCAAAGGCTAACAGAGTTTTGCAAGAGAATGCTCTGGTCGTAGCAAACACCCTCTTCCAACAACACAAGAGAAGACTACACATGGACATCACCAGATGGTCAATACTGAAATCAGACTGATTATATTCTTTGTAGCCAAAGATAGAGAAGCTCTTTACGGTCAGCAAAAGCAAGACTGGGAGCTGCCTGACTAGGGAAAACCACTAGACCATTCAGGTATGACCTAAATCAAATCCCTTATGATTATACAGTAGAAGTGACAAATAGATTCAAGGGATTAGATCTGATAAATAGAGTGTCTGAAGAACTATGGACAGAGGTTTGTGACATCGTACAGGAGGCAGGGATCAAGACCATTCCCAAGAAAAAGAAATGCAAAAAGGCAAAACAGTTGTCTGAGGAGGCCTTACAAATAGCTGAGAAAAGAAGAGAAGTTAAAGGCAAAGGAGAAAAGGAAAGATACACCCATTTGAATGAAGAATTCCAAAGAATATCAAGGAGAGATAAGAAAGCCTTCCTCAGCGATCAATGCAAAGAAATAGAGGAAAACAATAGAATGGGAAAGACTAGAGATCTCTTCAAGAAAATTAGAGATACCAAGGGAACATTTCATGCAAAGATGGGCACAATAAAGGATAGAAATGGTATGGACCTAACAGAAGCAGAAGATATTAAGAAGAGGTGGCACAGAAGGTGTACAGAAGAACTGTACAAAAAAGATCTTCAATGACCCAGATAACCACGGTGGTGTGATCACTCACCTAAAGCCAGACATTCTGGAATGTGAAGTCAATGTGAAGTCAAGTAATGCTTAGGAAGCATTACTACGAACAAAACTAGCGGAGGTGATGGAATTCCAGTGGAGCTATTTCAAATCCTAAAAGATTATGCTGTGAAAGTGCTGCACTCAATATTCCAGCAAATTTGGAAAACTCAGCAGTGGCAACAGGACTGGAAAAGGTCAGTTTTCATTCCAATCTCAAAGAAAGGCAATGCTAAAGAATGTTCAAACTACTGCACGATTGCACTCATCTCACATGCTAGCAAATTAATGCTCAAAATCCTTCAAGCCAGGCTTCAACAGTACGTGAACTGTGAACTTTCAGATTTTCAAGCTGGATTTAGAAAAGGCAGAGGAACCAGAGATCAAATTTCCAACATCCTCTGGATCATAGAAAATGCAAGAGAGTTCCAGAAACACATCTACTTCTGCTTTATTGACTTTGCCAAAGCTTTTGACTGTGTGGATCACAACAAACTGGAACATTCTTAAAAAGATGGGAATAACAGACCACTTTACCTGCCTCCTGAGAAATCTGTATGCAGGCCAGGAAGCAATGGCTAGAACTGGACATGGAACAATAGATTGGTTCCAAATTGGGAAAGGAGTACATCAAGGCTGTATACTGTCACCCTGCTTATTTAACTTATATGCAGAGTACATCATGTGAAATGCTGAACTGGATGAAGCACAAGCTGGAAACAAGCTTTCCAGGAGAAATATCATTAACCTCAGATATGCAGATGACACCACCCTTATGGCAGAAAGTGAAGAAGAACTAAAGAGCCTCTTGATGAAGTTGAAAGAGGATAGAGAAGAAGTTGGCTTAAAACTCAACATTCAGAAAACTAAGATCATGGCATCCAATCCCATCACTTCATGGTAAATAGATGGGGAAACAACAGAAGTAACAGACAGTGGAGACAAAAAATAACATGATGATTAGAAATTCAACTTACTAGGAAGATATGGCAAATATAAACATGTATGTATCTAATATAAGAGGTCTCCAACATGAGACAACAGACAGAGCTGAAGAGAGAAATAGTAATGCAGTGATAGTGAAACTGTTATTTGCTCAGTTGTGTCCAACTCAATCCCATGGGTTTAGCCCACCAGGCTCCTCTGTCCATGGAATTCTCCAGGCAAGAATACTGGAGTGGGTTGCCATTTCCTCCTCCAGGGCATCTTCTTAACCCAGGGATTGAACCTGCATTTCCTGAGTCTCCTATATTGGCAGGAGGATTCTTTATCATTGAGGCACCTGGGAAGCCCAAATCAACAGCTAGGGATTGGGTAAAACAACTTGTTTGGACCTTTGGATATTAGTCAAAGATCTCTAGCAACCAAGTGAATGCCCTACCAAGAAAAAGCCACTCTCTGGGACTTCCCTGGTGGTCCAATGGTTAGGACTCTGCTCCCATTGCTGGGGATTCCTGGCCAGGGTAAGAAGTTTTGTGCCATCTGCTTCTGACTCTTAAACCACCTCCTCCCCAGCACATCACGATGCACTTTGAGGAAGTGATGGTCAGTTCCCAATTCCCTTCTGTGATTCACAGAGAGTAGAGTGGATCAGATTAGCAATATTTGAACCTATCTGGGAATTGCCTGACAGACTATTCTCTGGGTCACCGAACTCAGACCTCATACAGTCAAAAATGGCATAGCTAATACCTAAGGCTAGAGGAAGCATAGGGAATCAGTGGGTATGGCTTGTGAAAACCACAGGGACTACAGACCTGCAAACACTTAGGGCAAGAGATTATTAATTGATGGATACAGTAGAATAGATAAGAACACAGGAAGAAGCAGGAGTGAGAATCTCAGGGACATTAAGACATTGAGATGCAGCTATGTACATGGAGCAATCAGACAAAAAGCTACAGCCAGTTCCTGAGAGGATGCAGGCTTTGAAAAGGTCTGAGAAAACCTTAAATTTTCATACGATGCTGATCGATGTCTTACCCAATACCTGACAAACTGCCAATACAAAAAAAGGTGACTATTTTTACAAATTAACGTTTTTCAACAAAAGATCACAAGGCATATGTATAAAATGAGGAAACACAGCTCACTCAAAGGAACAATTTAAATCTCCAGAACAGTCCTTAAAGAAACACAGGCATCAGACTAACTATAAAAAAGATTTTATAACAACCATTTAAAAAAAATAAAAGAGCTAAAGAAAGACACAAAAAACTAAAGTATATTTTTAAAATGATATATACAGACAATTGGAATACCAAGAAAGAGAAAGTATAAAAAAAGAACCAAACAAATTCTTGAGTTAAAAAATAAAGGCATTGAAAAAACTCACAAATGGTTTAGTAGTAGACTCCTTTCTAAGGGAATAGAGAATCAGCAAACTTGAAGGTAGATAATTTGGAATGAATAAGTCTGAGTTATAAAAAAATTTTTTTTAAACATTTAAGAAGAAATTTAAAAAAATTAAGTGAACAGAGCCTAAAAGACTTATGGGACTCTGTCAAGTGGAATCATGTACACATTATGGAAGTCCTAGAAGGAAATGAGAAAAGGGCAGAGGGCTCATTTGAAGAAATAATGGCTAAAAACTTACCAAATGTGATGGAAGTCCTAATCTACAAATTCAAGCTCAACATATTCCATGTAGGATAAACCCAAAGAGAATCACACTGTCATTATAATCAATTGTCACATATTATAATCAATCACACATTATAATTAAGTTGGCAAAAGACAATGAATTTTGAAAGCAACAAGACAGAAGAAATTTTTCTTATACAAAGGATAATTAATAAAATTGTAAGATAATTTCTCAGGAGAAGCCTATCCAGCAAGACTGTCCTTCAAAAATGAGAAATAAACACATTCCAAAATAAAGAGAAACTGAGAACGTTCATTACCACTAGATCTGCTGTATGAGTAATGCTAACAGGGTCCTTAAAGTTGAAATATAAGAATGTAAGACTACCTAGAAGACATAAAAAATATAAGGTTCTTCTATAATGATGAATAGACAAATATAAAAGCCAATATTATTAAAATATTAGATTATACTGCCAGCTTTATTTATTTATTGAAGTGTAATTCATTTACAAAGTTATATTAGTTTCAGATATATAAGAATGATTCAATATTTTTATAGATCATGCTTCATTTAAAGTTATGAAATATTTGTTATATTTCTTGTGCTGTAACATAACTTCATTTTATCCTATATATTTTATACCTAGTAGTGTATACCTCTTAATTCCCCTTCCCCTATATTGCTCCTCCTCACAAACCTCTCCAGACCAGTAACTGCTATTTTGTTCTCTGTATCTATAAAGTTGCTTCTGTTTTGTTACATTCATTTATTTTTTATGTTCCACATATTAGCGAAAACAGTGTCTGGCTTTCTCTAACTTACATCACTAAGTATAATACTCTTCAGTTACATCATGATATTCCAAATGACAAAATTTCATTCTTCGTGATAGCTGAGTAATATTCAACCATGTGTGATTGTTATATCTTTCTTATCTATTCATCTGCTGATGGGCCTGGTTGTCCATATTTTGGCTATTGTAAATAATGTTATGAACGTTGGGGTGCATATATCTTTTTGAATAACTGTTTATATTTTCTTAGGATATACTCAGGAGTGGAACTGCTGGATCATATGATAGTTCTGTTTTTATTTTTTAAGGAACATCCATATTGTTTTCCATAGTGGCTGTACGAATTTACTTTCTCACCAATTTTGTTTCCTTCACTGTACAAAAGCTTTTAAATTTAATTAGGTCCCTTTATTTACTTTTGCTTGTGCTTCCCTTCCCTGAGGAAACAGATCTGAAAAAAAAAAATGTTGCTAAGACTTATGTCAAAGAGTATACTTCCTATGTTGGCAGGTAAGTATTGGAGTTACATTCGTTAAAACAGCTCCAAATAGCAGCAGATGATTTTTGTAGTTTACCAGATCATACCTATTTAGTCTACCAATTCAAGGAAAACACTCCTGTTAACCCTGGGTGATGGGATGGTTGTAGTAGAGTTAGATGCCTAGTATCCCTAAAAGATGACGCTGTTATTGTGCTGCACTCAATATGGCAGCAAATTTGGAAAACCCAGCAGTGGCTACAGGATGGGAAAAGGTCAGTTTTAATTTCAATCCCAAAGAAAGGAAATACCAAAGGACATACAAACTAACAAACAATTGCACTCATTTCACATGCTAGCAATATTATGCTCAAAATCCTTCAGGATAGGCTTCAGTAGTATGTGAATCAAGAACTTACAGATATACAAAATGGGTTTAGAAAAGGCAGAGGAATCAGAGAACAAATTGCCAATGTCTGCTGGATCACAGAAAAAGCAAGAAAGTTCCATAAAAGCATCTACCTCGGTATTACTGAGTAGGCTAAAGTCTTTGACTGTGTGGATCACAACGAACTCTGGGAAATTCTTAGAGATGGGAATACATACCACCTTACCTATCTCCTGAGAAACCTGTACGTAGGTTAAGAAACAACAGTTAGAACCAGACCTGGGACAACAGACTGGTTCAAAATTAGGGAAGGAGTACAACAAGGCTGTTTATTGTCATCGCGCTTAGTGACCGAACAACAAAAATCTCCCTCATGGCAGATGTTGCATCCAACCACGAGGTGGTAGTACCGCCACACCCCTGTTCTCATTTCTCTTGACTAAGACAGAAGCTCAGTAACCTGTTTCCATCAATGTGCTCACTGCTTGTTTAACACAGTGGCTTGACCAAGCTCTTCCTTTCAAACTCCACCCTTTCTGAATGCCCCAGTCACACGAACCAAATTCTCAGTGACCAATTAACATACCACACATCTCTATTAATAGATCTCATCCTTGATGTGTCATCCTCTGTGCCTTTCTCTTACTTTAGGACTCTTGCTTGGTATGCAGAGCTAACATAAATCCTGCTCTTCTACAAGATTCAAGCCCCGACTCATCAACCTACTCCCATGTGCCCTTACCAACTAGGCTACCAAGCAAAAAGTATTATGGTTGGCAATGCAGCCACAACCCAATTACTGGACCAATAACACATGATAAAACTTTTAATGTGTTAATACTGCAAAACCAAAAGTATGAATAAATGTTATGGGCTATTTGAACCCAGTTTTCTAAGCATGGAACTTTTGGACCAAGGACCATTTGGTATACAACAGAGATGCTCATGGACATTTTCAACAGGCCCCACTTCTGGGTATATATCCAAAGGAAATAAAAATAGTATCTCAAAAAGCAACGCCTACTCACGTTGCAGCATTATTCACAGTAGCCACAAATGGAAACAGCCTAACTGCTCATTACTGAATGGATAAAGAAGACGTGATACACACACATACACACACACAATGGAATATTATTCAGCCACGAAAAGGGGAGTAGGGTAAAGAAACAGGTGTTTGAACAATGGCAGTGGCCAGTGGTAATGGCTTGAACAAGATCCAGGTACTTGTGTTGAACAGGCTGGAGTCAGGGAAGTTACAGCCCAGGGCCTAACACATGGGCCAGTGGTGCCATGGAGACAGGAAAGCCTGGAGGGTCTCAGGCTGGTGCCCTGGCAGATCTGCTAACAGGCATGACCTACTCAAGTGGTCAAAAGCTACACTGAGTCTCTCTCCCTGGTTCTATACCATTGGTGACTGCTCCATCCTCTCTACCTCTTCATTCTGTAATATTCTTTAACCTCCAGGATTCCCAGGGAAGTGCTATGATGAACAAACTCATGGATTCCCTCCTCCATTGTCCTGGGATAAGCATATTTCCCAGACACTCACCAAAGCCACAGATACAGGGCTAGACCCACAAGCACATGAAGCCAAAGCTCCTTATGACTAGAGAGCATCATAACTAGACAGACATAGAGACACTAGAGAGTGTCATTCCTCATCAAAGCAGATGTCTAGTTTTCTGGCATTCACAACATCACAGTGTTGTCTTCAGGTCTACCACTACATCAGCATTATGACCAGGCATGACAATCAAGATTATGCTAACATTCTTATGCACAGCTGGGCAAATGTTACAATCTGGACCACAAAGGGAACATGTCAGTCCCTTAAAAGACACTTACTAGAATTCACTTATCTTTTCCTCCTAAAATGCTAATAACAACCCTGAGGTTTCAGAAACCATGGCTTCAGCCACCTACTTCTGTGGGAAGGCAGAAACAAGGTATCACAGAGTAGCACAAGAGCACCAGGCAGTTTCAGGGTACAGATGGCAGATGCTCCCTACCCACCATGGGACTTTTACACTCACTGTTGGTCTCACAGCAGGCATGTAGGAGTGTGTTTTAGAGGAGACATATGCTTGGAACAGCCTAGGACTGCAGAGCAAAGTACATGTGTTGGCAACACAATAAGCTTAGAGTCACAAATGGCACTGGATCAGGTTCCCATACCCATCTTAAGGACTCTGCCTCATCTGCTATTGGAAACATATGGGTGAGACCTAAAGGCACTTGACTGAGAAAAGAGCCCAGAAAAAGGAAACTGCAAATACACAAATGAAGCCAAGGATCAGAACACAGAGTAGCCAAGAACCCAATCCTGGAGTCTGGCTACTTCGCTGGCTTCAGCACTCAGCAGCTGGTCATGTGGTCATGGGCTAGTCACCCACCTCTCTGAGCTTGTCTTCCCATCTGGACCATGGGGATAAAGTATCATCTACCTCCCAGGATCACTGTAAGGAGTCAGCAATATAATGTACACAAACTTCAGCAGCATAATCCTAACTGCAACACAAGACCTAGGATTTTTGCTGACAAAGGTCTATATTGAGAAAGCTCTGGTTTTTCCAGTACTCATGTATGGATGTGAGAATTGGACTATAAAGAAGGCTGAGTGCCAAAGAATTGATGCTTTCTAAATGTGGTGCTGGAGACGACTCTAGAGAGTCCCTTGGACTGCAAGGAGATTAGACCATTCAATCCTACAGGAAATCAACGCTGACTATTCATTCGAAGGACTGATGCTGATACTGAAGCTCTAATACTTTGGCCACCTGATGTGACGAGATCCTGATGGAAAAGACCTTGATGCTGAGAAAGACTGAGGGCAGGAGGAGAAGGGGGCAACAGAGGATGAGATGGTTGGATGGCATCACCAGCTCAATGGACAGAGTTTGGGCAAACTCCGAGAGATAGTGAAGGGCAGGGACATCTGGCGTGCTTCAGTCCATGGGGTTGCAAAGAGTCAGACATGACTTAGTGACAGAACAACAAAGAGTAATACAGGAAAACAATCCTTGATCTAAAGATCTTTTATCTGTTTCACTACAGTCACCAAATGGGCCTCCTGAATGATCGCCCACAACAGCCTGTATGCATGTGACCTTGAAGACAGTCTGTTCTCAACCTTATTGGCTTTTCAGGAAATTAGTGCTTATGTAAATTTCTCACAGTCAGTAAGAATCAAGAGAAGGCCAGAGCACAAGCCCTCTGAGCTCCTACTCAGGTCCTCTGGTGGCTGCTGCCCTGCCCTGCTTTCATCACAATCTCTGTCCTTGACCTGCTCAGTGGCTGCCCTTTGGCTAGTCTCCTGAGCCTGTTTCAGGAGCCCTGCCTTCTCTCCTATAAGCTGGCCTGGAAGTTCTAGTATACAGTTGACGGAATCCTACCACCTGGTTACTTTGACATGATCTGATATCAAGAATCTGCCAGTCCAGAAGTCTTACTCAGCTTGGTGGTCCTAAATACCCAACTCCCAGGAGCCCCTGGCAGGTAAAATCTCAAAAGGACCAGGCAACATAAGCACCTTGTGGTCCATGCATTCTGCCTTCCTGTGCCTAGGAGAGACCGCTGTGAGTGGAAGGGTGAGAAGGGGCAGGTTCTTAGCAGCACCTAGGTGATCCTGGCTTTAACAGTCCAAAGTGGAGGCATGGCCCAGCTGGTCAAGACATTGTCAAAGAATCCAATATGTTACTTACTTCATCGAGTGAACTTTCTTCTTTTAATAGCTCTTGCCTTGGCTCTCTTTGGCTATTGTTACCTTAATCCAAGAAGCCAGAAGTTGGAAAGCATCCTAACCCGGGCAAGCAAGGTTCTTAGAAAAACCCGTGGTGAACAAGGTGTAAGATTATTAAGCATGTTGAATCTCCAGCCAGATGTACTAACACCGCCTAGGAAAGATGTCCTTCTTGTGACCCCCTGGCTGGCTCCCATCATCTGGGACAGGACTTTCAACATTGACATCCTGAATGAGCAGTTCCAGCTTCAGAACCTCACCGTTGGATTAACTGTGTTTGTTGTAAAAAAATGCATTTTCCACCTGAAGCTGTTTCTGAAGACGGCAGAGATATACTTCATGGTGGGACACAGGGTGAACTACTATATCTTCACTGATCGGCCAGACTGCATTCCTCACATTCCCCTTCGGAAAGGACGGCAGATTGTCATCCTCAAGGTCCAGAGCTATGCCAACTGGCAGGAGATCTCCACGCACCGTGTGGAGGTGATCAGAAATTTTACTGAGCAGCGCTTCTACCAGGAGGTGAATTACCTTGTATGTGCAAATGTGGGCATGAAGTTTAGTGATAAGGTGGGCGTGGAGATCCTCTCCGCTTTGTTTGGCACCCTCCATTCTGACTTCTATAAACTTAGTCGAAAAAACTTCCCCTATGAACGCCGGCCTCAGTCACAGGCCCATATTCCTGAAGATGAGGGGGACTTTTATTACACAGGGGCCTTATTTGGGGGGTCGGTGCCAGAGGTTTACAAACTCACCAAGGCCTGCCACGAGATGATGGTGGTCGACCAAGCCAATCACATCAAGGCCACGCGAGATGATGAGAGTCACCTGAACAAATATCTGCTTTACCACAAACCCACCAAGATTCTCTCCCCTGAGTACATGTGGGCTGAACAGAAATCGAAGGGTGTCGGGGATAAGCAAGAGCCAGGCTTGCCTTACAACATAAAGAGAATTAGAATTAAAACGGTCAACTAACTGCCACAAAATCAGGACTTACCAGAGGAAGCTTCCAGAAAGGACTCAGAGAGAGGTGATGGCCAGACAGTTGTCTTTCTCCGGACATTAAATTAAAACCAGTTTTGTGAGAAAGGGTGTTACTCTATTTCCTTTTCCTTTTTTTTTTTTTTGAGAGAAAGTGCTAATGCCTCTCACCATCCCCTGCAAATTTAGACAGGCCTGTCCTCTCCCCTCAACTCTTCATACACCAAACACACACCTTTAGGCTGGCCTGATTCCAGAACTCAAGCACAGTTCCTGAGTTGGCACCACCTTTAGCTTCCGTGTGCTGTTGGCACCCTTCAGGATGGAGGAGGCTGAGGTTGGGGTTTGGGGAGGGGGAGAGGGGAGTCTTAGCCTGCCCTGATGTTTCAGGGATCAAGAGAGATTTTTTTCCAGGACAAGTAAAAATGTTCCTAGACACAAAGGCTCTTGTTTGTGTCTAGACAGGAGTCTGTTGTGGTCTGTGCGTGAGTTGGAAAAATAATTTCCAGATGTGAGGCAGAATAAGAGGAGAATGAAATTTATCAGAGTGGGAGACACAGAAGAGCTGGCCAGCTCAAAGGAGAGCTGAACCCTTTTGCAGGCTAGCAGCCAATTTTTAGAGCCTTAAGGCAGAGAAAATTCCTATCAGAATGGTGGCGTTAGGTGATTGGGTAGGATGCTATAAGGTGGGTAATAGGGCGGGCATTTTACCTAGTATGGGGTCAGGGAACTAGCTGGTTTAGATCCAGAGGCTCATGGCAATGGTTGTTATGGGTGGGGCTTGGTCAGGTCCAGAGATTTTTATCCTGTGACCTTTGTATAGGGATCCAGACACCCCTCTCTGGCTACTGCTCTGGTCCAGACCTCATGGTTACTCTTGGATATGGGCTAGCAACTTTTTCTCAAGATCTCCCACTTTCACTCTCATTACCACCCGCATGCATGTCTACTCTACCCTAAGCTGCCTTTGGGAACCTTTTATTTTTTTAATGGGGTTCCCCCCAAATGTTTTAATTTCTTTTTACAATGAGAGCTGATTTTTGCTGTATACTTTGTTGCCTTTTCTTTTCTTTTTTAAAGAAAAAGAAGAAAGTGAAGTGGCTCAATGGTGTTCAACTCTTTGCAACCCCATGGACTGTAGCCTGCCAGTCTCCTCTGTCCATGGGTTTTTCCAGGCAGGAATGCTGGGAGAGGGCAGCCATTTCCTTCTCCATGGGATCTTGACCCAGGGATCAAACCAGGCCTTGTGCATTGCAGGCAGACACTTTACCGTCTGAGCCACCAGGGAAGCCTTTTTAAAAAATTGGTGTATAATTGCATTACAATGTTGCGTTAGTTTCTGCTGCAGGTTCACAAGCCTCCACGTCTACCAGCACCCTCAGATAAAGCCCTAACTGCTCAACCTGCCAAGCCACTCCCAATCTGTTTCCTGTAGACAGGAGACTAGATAGGAGACTGGCACCAGGTTTCCCAAATACTCCACTCAAATGCACTTCCAAACCTTTGCACACCGTGGTCCCTCTGCCTGTAACATTATTTCACTTCAATCACATCCAAGTATCTGAAACGGGGGGCATCCTCTGTCTCCGGGACCACCCCCCCGACCCCCCCACCCCCCACCCCGCCACTCCCACCAGGCGTCAAGTCCTGCAGAAACGGCCTGACTTGAACGTGAAGGGGCAGGCACTACCCATTAGGGTCAAGATTCAGAGGTGGCAGTTCCCACGGGTGAAGTCTGGAGAATGCGATTTATGCGATTTCCATCAGGGAAAACACCACCGGCCAAGCCCGTTGGCAGAGCTGAGCGGGGAAGGGCGGGTCAGCTAGACCCTCATCCCCCCGCCTCAGCCAAGCAGCCACCATAAGCAGCGCTCCCACCAAGTCTCAGAACAACCTCCGTCAGCAGGGACACATTCACTTTCACGCCTCCAGTTCACTTTATCTTGGGCCCCACCAACCACAAACTCAAGAACCATATCAGGCGAACAGAATGAAGATCAACCAAAACCACTGCCGGTAAGAAAACGCTGGCATTTTCCTCCAGGTACATTTCACGCGCACGGAAAGCCGCCTCTCTAAGGCCCTTATTGGTCCGGCGCTACATCCGCGCGATGCCGGGGCGTCTGGGTAATGTAGTTCTCAGCAGGCCGCGGGCCTGGGGAGACACGCCCACCACAGGCTACTGGGCATGCGCCAGGGGAAAGGCGGGGTGCTGGGAATGATGCTCAGAAACTGAGATCTGGAGGGGGCTTTCATTTCTCTTAAAGGTACACACCCAAATTTCCAGGGAATGTAGTATGCAAATGACAGAAATCTTTAGCGACCTTACTTAGATGTTCTCCAAAGCTGTGATTCTTTTTGAATGTACATGGACTAAAGCATGCAGATCAAAAAGCAACAGTTATAACTGGACATGAAACAGACTGGTTCCAAACTGGGAAAGGAGTACGTCAAGGCTGTATATTGTCACTCTGCTTATTTAACTTATGTGCAGAGTTCAGTTCAGTTCAGTCGCTCAGTCGTGTTCTACTCTATGAAGGGCAGCACACCAGGCCTCCCTGTCCATCACCAGCTCTTGGAGTCCACCCAAACTCATGTCCATTCAGTCGGTGATGCCATCCAACCATCTCATCCTCTGTCGTACCCTTCTCCTGCCCTTAATCTTTCCCAGCATCAGGGTCTTTTCAAATGAGTCAGCTCTTTGCATCAGGTGGCCAAAGTATTAGAGTTTCAGCTTCAACATCAGTCCTTCCAATGAACACCCAGGACTGATCTCCCTTAGGATGGACTGGCTGGATCTCCTTGCAGTCCAAGGGATTCTCAAGAGTCTTCTCCAACACCACAGTTCAAAAGCATCAATTCTTCGGCGCTCAGCTTTCTTTATAGTCCAACTCTCACATCCATACATGACTACTGGAAAAACCATAGCCTTGACTAGATGGACCTTTGTTGGCAAAGTAATGTCTCTGCTTTTTAATATGCTGTCTAGGTTGGTCGTAACTTTTCTTCCAAAGAGTAAGCGTCTTTTAATTTCATGGGTGCAATCACCATCTGCAGTGATTTTGGAGCCCCCCCCCCAAATAAAGTCAGCCACTGTTTCCACTGTTTATCCATCTCTTTGCCATGGAGTAATGGGACTGGATGCCATGATCTTAGTTTTCCGAGTGTTGAGCTTTAGTACATCATGAGAAATGCTGGACTGGATGAAGCACAAGCTGGAATCAAGTTTCCTGGGAAAAATGTCAATAACATCAGATATGCAGATGACACCACCCTTATGCAGAAAGGGAAGAATAACTAAAGAGCCCTTTGACAAAGGTGAAAGAGGAGAGTGAAAAAGCTGGCTTAAAACTCAACAGTCAAAAAACTAAGATCATGGCATCCAGTCCCATCACTTCATGGCAAGTAGATGGGGAAGCAACAGAAACAGTGACAGACTTCATAGTTTGGGACTCTAAAAATCACTGGAGATGGTGACTGCAGCCATGAAATTAAAAGATGCTTGCTCCTTGGAAGAAAAGCTATGACCAACATAAACAGCATATTAAAAAGCAGAGACATTACTTTGCCGACAAAGGTCCGTCTAGTCAAAGCTGTGGTCTTTCCAGTAGTCATGTATGGATGTGAGAGTTGGACTATAAAGAAAGCTGAGTGCCGAAGAACTGATGCTTCTGAACTGTGGTGGTGGAGAAGACTCTTGAGAGTCCCTTGGACTACACGGAGATCAAGCCAGTCCATCCTAAAGGAAATCAGTCCTGTTCATTGGAAGGACTGATGCTGAAGCTGAGGCTCCAATACTTTGGCCACCTGATGTGAAGATCTGACTCATTGGAAAAGACCCTGATGCTGGGAAAGATTGAAGGCTGGAGGGGAAGGGGATGACAGAGGATGAAATAGTTGGATGGCATCACTGACTTGATGGAAAAGAGTTTGAGCAAGCTCCGGGAGTTGGTAATGGACAGGGAAGCCTGATGTGCTGCAGTCCATGGGGTTGCAAAGAGTTGGACATGACTGAGCAACTGAATGGAACTGAGACTAAAGCTTAGAGTTCAGTTTTGTGAGCCTGAGTTTATTTGGTCAATGACAAGAGAGAAAGAGCTCCAGACAATGTCAGGAAAACATTTTTAATTTAAGCACACCAAATTGAAACTTGTGGGATGCAGCCCAAGCAGTACTTAAGGGAATGTTGCTGATTTAAGTGCTCATATGAAAAAGGAAGTGAGCTTTAAAAACAAGGATTTTCAATTCTAAGATTAGAGAAAAGGAGAACAAATTAAATCCAGAAGAAATAAATAATAAAGGAGTGGAAATACAAAGTATACCTTAGAGAAAATTAACAAAGTGGATTTTAAAAAATATTAATAAAATTGATAAAACTCCAGCAAGTTGGATAAAGAAATAAAAAGGGAATCGGGAGGGAGGAGGGAGGGGGGTTCTGGAAGGGGAACATATGTATACCCATGACAGATTCATGTCAATGTATGGCAAAACTAACACAATAAAGTAAAGAAAATTAAAAAAAAAAAGAAATAAAAAGGGGAAAAAATCAAATGGCCAATATGAGGAATAAAGAAGGGAGCTTCACTACAGTTTTGACAGATAATTAAAAGGATAACAAGTGACTATAAACTCCTTTTGTTGATGAAAACTGCAGATCCAGATGAATTTTATCAAACATGTAAGGATGATACTTTACCAGTGTTATATAAACTCTTTCAGAGAGTATAGATGGAGTAAACATTTTCTGATTCATTCTACAAGGCACACATGACATTAATACCAAAGCCCAACAGTAAAGAAATTCAGTTTAATATCCCTTATGAACATAGACATTAAAAATCTTTAACAAAATTTTAGGAAATCAAATCCAACCAGAGAGCAAGGGTTGATCTAGGGGTGCCAGTGGGATTTGTCCCGGGTGTGCAAGGTTGGTTTAACATTCAAAAACCAATCAAAGCAATTAATCATATTAAGAAAATAAAGATGGAAAGTCATGTGATTATCTTAAAACTGTGGGCAAGGTAATTGACAAAATGTAAAGGCCTCTTCAGAAAAATCTTTTGACAAAATAGGAATTGGAGGAAATTTCCTTTAAGTGATAAAATGCCTCTATTAATATAACAAACTTCATTTAATAGCATACTAAACACTTTCCTCTAAGACGAAGAAAATGATGTTTCTTTTCTCAATATTTTAGGTTGTAGCAAATAAAGACAGTAAGAAAAATAAAGGCATACAAAGTAAAGAGGAGGAAATAGAACTATCTTCATTCATTGACAACATGATTGTGTAAATACAAAATCCTAGGGACTCTGCAAAGAATCTACTAGAAGTAAAGAGTAAATTTAGTAAGGTTCCTGTATACAAGGTAAATACACAAAAATCAGTTGTATTTTCCACCAATGAATGACTGAAAATTAAAATTTAAAGGATAAAATGTATGATACCTTATAAAATATTTAGGAATAAATTAGCCAATGTTGTATAATACCTATACACCAAAACTACAGAAGAGTTGTTGGCAAATTTTTCTGTAAAGGGCCAGATAGTAAATATTACAGGCATTACAGGTTACATCTTGTTGTATCTTCTTTCTTTTTTTTTTAATTTAATAACTGTTAATACTATTCTCAGCTCACTGGCATTACACATCCACATCCACATTTTACATCCACAAAAACAGGCTGTGGGCAGAACATGGCTCATGGGCTATAATTTGTCAACCCCTACTACAAAACATTCTGAAAGAAAATTTTAAGGTTCTAAAATAAGAAAATATGTACCAATCTGGTAGAGTGGAAAAATTAATATTGTTATCAATTCTGATCATGATCCTTAAAGTGGATCTATAGGATTATTACAAGAGATACTGTGTCCTTGAGTTATAAAACTTTTCACTCTAGGTGAATCCTCCAATAAATCTCCTGTCCTGCACCCAGGAGAAGACAGCTCACAGCTGCTTAGTTTGCTGCATGGCTCACTTAGCAGAGAGATGCCTGAGGGGTAATTCTGACAATTTCTGCTCTCTGTCCTTCTCTCTGGTGCTCCCAGAAAATTCTGAAGATACCATACCACACTGTGGCCTCTGGGTACCTTGAGTTGAACC
The DNA here is from genome assembly GCA_007570785.1 of Antilocapra americana. Taxonomy (NCBI): domain Eukaryota; kingdom Metazoa; phylum Chordata; class Mammalia; order Artiodactyla; family Antilocapridae; genus Antilocapra; species Antilocapra americana. The sequence goes on from ML660220.1 coordinate 5,407,119, forward strand.
AATTCAGACCTCCTACTATGCATGTGCAGAGGTGTGCCATGGTGCTGAGTCCCCTGAGGACTATAAAAATGGTCACCCACAATGCCTACATCAAGAGGAGGCACCACAGTCAGGCAGATAACGCATGAGCTCTGGAATCAGAGGAATCAGACAGAATGAGTTCATATCCTGGCTTCTCTACTAATATGAGTGTGAGCTGAGGAAGGTTCTAAGGGTTAAATGCTGTTTGCAATTTGTATACAAAAAGAATTGAAGAGAAGCTGCCTGCCTGGAAAGTTATGTTGCAGGGTGCAGCCTCTATCTGGTCAGGTCAGGTCTGGGTGGCCCACCTCAGAAAACTCCCTAGCTGGGGATGCTGGGGCCTTTCTCCTTTCCAAGGTGGCCACAGAGAAGGCATGTCTGCACCTGGGCTTGGAAAAGTGATAGAGAGATCCCCCAAGGAGGCACGTCTGGTAGCCCTGAGCTACTAGCATGAAAAGTGGAGGATGTGAGGTAAACTGTGGTGGGTGGTGGCGCCTGAAAGGCCAGAAGCTGAGGACGTAAGCTGCTCATCCTTTCCTCCGCACCTTAGCAGCCATTGTCTTGCAGCTATTCCAGGCCTCCTTGGTAATGACTGGAAGAGAGCTGGACCCTGGCCCCCCAACTCCCATCTCTTTTGCTCTGATCCTCGCAGGATCCAGGCTGCTCTGGCACTTTGGCCTCTGGCTTTGACAGGCTCTGCTTGGCAGTGACCCTGGGAAAAGGGCTGGGGGACTCATAGGGACTGGTTGCTGAGCCTGGGTGTGGAGGAACCTGCAGACCTGGGGGTGACAGTTGTGCAGGCTCCGAAAGTTCACAGTCCTGAATAGTCCTGCAGACCACAGGGCGCATGTGGTGCCAAACACTTGCAAAGGGCTGACTTGAAGAGCTAAAACACTCCACTGGGACTGGGCAGTTGGGCTTCGCCCTTTGCCCTCTCGTGCTTTTCCATCACTCCCCTTCGCTGGAGGGCCCTTTCTCTGTCATGCATTCCAACACTGTGTCACAAGCATCAGGCTGATCTGTGCACACTGTACCTTGGAGGATCTGGTAGTGAGGAGAGCTCAGGCTGCGTACTACCCTCTCGACTGCCCTCCTTAGGCAACTTCCTCAGCAAGTTTCACTCCTTCCTGTGCCAGCCCAGCTCGCCCTCCCTGTTCCCCCTTCTGGCAGGGATCTCTCTGGAGCATCTCTGCCCTTCCCCCACCCTGTTCCCAGCAGGTTCTACCCAGATCTAGGACTGTTACCTCCTCAAGTTTTCTCTCACTCTGAAGAGGCCCCATCCAATCCGGCAGGCTCAGGGTTCCTCTCCAAGATCTCTCCCTTGGGATCCTGGTGGCAGTGGTCTGTGGGGGTTTAGTTGCCAAGTCATGTCCGACTCTTGCGACCCCATGGACTGGAGTGTGCCAGGCTCCTCTGTCCGTGGGATTCTCCAGGCAGGACTACTGGAGTGGGTTGCCATTTCCTTCTCCAGGGGATCTTCCTGATCCAGGAATTGAACCCGGGTCTCCTGCTTTGCAGACAGATTCTTTTTTTTTTTTTTTAATTGGGTTGCACGGGAAGTCTTCTGTCTTCCCTGTGGCATGCAGGATTTTCGGTTGCAGCATGTGGGATCTAGTTCCCTGACTAGGGATTGAACCCAGGCCCCCTGCATTGGGACTCGGAGTCTTAGCCTCTGGACCACCAGCGAAGTCCTGCAGACAGATTCTTTACCAGCTGAGCTGTGTCTTGGTAAGACTCTCCAAGTGACAGTGCTGTGTGCTTACACCTCAAAGATGTGCGGCCACTCAGGAAGAGTAAAGAGCCTTCCTCCAGGGCCAGAAGGACTCCCCTTGCTTTGCTCCATGAGTAGGCCTGCCTGTATGAGGCCTGGGCCACCCAATCCATCCCTAGATCCTTGCCCAAAGGAGATCAGGTTGATGGCACTAGGAGCTCCCAGAAAAGGAACAGCATAGGAGGATGATCAGTGATCAAAGGGCAGGACTGTCAGGGAGGAGCCACCACAACAGGGGGAATATCCTATCAGCATCTAGACCCCTTTGGGTGGTGGCAGCTTTGGGGTCACTGTGTTCATCCCAAACACCAGTACCATGTCTGGGGCAGACACTCAGCTTTGGAACTAGGCTTGGGAGCACACCCAGCGCTACAGCTCACATTGTATAGGCTTAGACCTGGTACCTGTCAGCCTCCAGCACCCGCTGCTGCGTTTAGAGCGACCAGGTTGTATGGAATGAAAACTGTCCTGGGAGACCTTTCCTTCCTGCCTACAGTCGGAGCACCCGAGGCCCACTCTGCCCAGCGCACCTGTTCTCACGGAAGGAGATAGCAGCCCTGAGAACAAACTCGCGCCCGAGGCGTGGCCGCTCCTGCTAAAGTCTGGGTCACCTGGGAGCCAGGCTGCCGGAACACAGCAGGTGCAGTAGGAGGGGCCGGCATCGTAACATAACAGTGCTTGGAGATGCCTCTGCCCCACCCACAGTCAGACCGCCTGGGACACACCTGACCAGAGGACATCCGTGGTGCTGAAAGGTCCACCCACACCTGTGTTGGAGGCCCTTTTGTTCCCACCTACAGTCAGAGCACCTGGACACTACCTGTTCGGAACACACGTGTCCCAACGGGCAGGGACAGCACAGTACCTATGATGGAGGGTGATCAAATAAATGACCGAAAGGCAGGACTATCAGAGGAGGGGGCACCCCACTAGCATCTAAGCCCCTTTAGGTAGTGGTAGCTTTGGGGTCATTGTACCTGTCCCCAGACCCACTTCCATCTTTGGGGCACCTGGTTCTCTTCCTACAAGTGGACAGAGCACTTGGGGCCCATTGAGCCAATAAACACTTCCAGCCTTTTGTGAGACACCTAGGGGAGCCTGGCTGTTACTATCAGAGGGGCTGGCACTAAACTTGTGGCTGGAGTTAACTGCTGTTCATGAAACCAGTCAGAGCATGAGGGGCTCTCCAGTCCAGAATATAGGTGCTGCAGTGGGAGGAGACAGCATCAAACCTGTGTTTGGAAACACTTCTGATTCCACCAATATTCAGAGACCTAAGGTACTGATGGCCAGAGCATGTCTGTTACAGCCAGAAGGGACAATACATTTTTAGGAAGATTCTTCTATTCTTACCTTCAGTCAGAACACCTGGGGCCTAGCCAGCAAGGGTACCCACTTTTGACTTTGTAGGAGCTGACACCACTGAGAAAATACCCATAATTCAGGCACGCTTGTTCCTACCTAAATGTGCCTCTGAGGTGGGCAGAGTCAACAGCAGCTTGCCTTTGAGGCATCCTAGTCACCTGCCCAGGTCTTCACTGGAGATGCAAAATGTTGACTCACCAACCAATTCATTTTCTTCTAGTGAAAAAGAGCCAGGAACTCAACAACCAAGAGGCCAAAGCTTCCTCTGGAAAAGGCAGCAGACGACCACTGTCCACCATGAGCAAACCTCCCTCTGCTGTAAGAGGCTCAGCACAGACCATGCCGATGATGATGGCAAACACATGGAACCGGCTCTTTTTCCTCCTACAGAAAGCTGGAGGCTCATTGCTCCAGGTGCTTTTGTACAAGCCATAAGGTATGGGGTCAGATAAGGCAGGTCAGAGGTCAATTCTGGCTTGAGAAGTTCACTGGGGAGAGAAGAGAGAGATCGGTAAGTTTCAACTATACTGCATCCCACTGTTAGCCTGGAAGACCCAAGCCCTGGGCCAGTTTTCCTCTAGTCTCGATACTGGTGAGACAACCCCTTCCCCTGCTGCCTACAGCTGTCGCCTTTCCCTTTACCCATTTTCCTTCATGGTTCTTCCACTTTTCCTTCCAGATTAAATATATAAAGCCTTCTTTTAAAAATTTTTTAATAGGAGTATAATTGCTTTACAATGTTGTATTGGTTTCCATTATACAACTACGTGAATCAATTATAAGAGTATACTTATCCTCTCCCTCTTGTGCCTCCCTCCCTCCCACCCCCATCCCACCACTCTAGGTCATCACAGAGCACCGAGCTGAGTAAAGCCTTCTTTATATTAATTTATCCCATGTCTACGAGTCTTTGTTCTTTGGCTAGTCTGTGGAAGAACTAACTTGTATGAGTAGCAACAGGTGGAGCCTGACTTAACTTTTCCAAGTTTTCTGGGACTCAGCAAATATAGCTACATTTATGACTTAATGTGCTGACTTCTGAAGTCCCAAGGGGAAGACAGGGTGACTCACCCTTGCTTCTTTTCTTTATGCTTTTCCCTAAATTCTGGCCTGTTTGCCAGACCATCCCTGCTGTATGCAAAGCACACTTTACCATTCTAGTCTTTTTAAAACGTTTGAATATCTCTTTTGTATCTTTTTCTCTAAATTAGACTTAGGCCAGGCATTCTACCACATTCACGCTTCGCTCAGAGTGGATGAGCTTGGCATCTACCTTCTTGGGCCTGGAAGAACAATGGAAGAAGGAATTCATGCCGCTCTGTAATTACTGAAAATGTTAAGTCTAGGATAAAATATGTGACTCATCAATGATTTTTGGTCACTGAAACTATGGAAACAAACTAGGAGGAATTCATAGAAGGGGAAGATAAGAATGGAGAATATAGAGGGATGATGGAATCCTCAGTGCGTATGGTTGAGATCGTTGGCTCTGCGCATGGGGGTAAATGCTGACATCCTCACCTGTGATCATCACAAAAAAACAGACTCTAGAAGGATCCGAGATACCAGATATTAAAAATGAAGTTATGTTTTAGGAGAAAATGTAAGAGACTCTGATTATAGCCTTGGGATATGAAGGAGTTCCTTTTTAAAATAGTTTTTCAATTTTTAATTGAAGGATAATTGTTTTACAATATTGTGTTGGTTTCTGCCATACAACAGCAAGAAGCCATGGGTGTATGTATGTCCCCTCCTTCTTGAACCTCCCTCCCACTTCCCACCCAACCCTCTAGGTTGTCACAGAGCACTAACTTGAGATCCCTGTGTTATACACAAATTCCCACTGGTGATCTATTTCACATATGCTAGTGTATGTGTCTCCATGCTCCTCTGTCCAGGAGTTCTTTTTAAAAATTTATTTATTTATTTATGTTTTTGGTGACGTGAGCTGCATATGAGATCTTAGTTCCCCGACCAGGGATTAAACCTGAGCCAACTGCACTGTAAGCGCAGAGCCTTAACCACTGGACCACTTCAGGGAAGTCCTGAAGGAGTTCTTAAGAATAAAAAGATCATAAAATAAACCAAGAAATAAAATTTAACCAAAACAACCTTTTATTTAAAAACCATGTGTTGTTGTTGTTTAGTGGCTAAGTTGTATCTAACTCTTTTGTGACTCCCCTGGACTATAATCCTCTGTCCATGGGATTTCCCAGGCAAGTATACTGGAGTGGGTTGCTATTTCCTTCTCCAGGGGATCTTCTCAATCCAGGATCGAACCTGTGTCTCCTGCTTTGGCAGGTAGATTCTTTACTACTGAGCCACTAGGGAAGCCCTTTAAAAACCATACACAAAACTAAAGGACAAAACACAGACTTAAAACTACTTCTCAAAAAAGATATAATTCAAAAGATGAAAAAGCAGGGCACAGATCAAATATTTTATATTTGTAAAATATATATCTAACAAAGGACTGCTATGAATAAGCATATGAAAAGATACTTAACATCACTTATCATTAGGGAAATTCAAACTAAAATCAGAATGAGATATTTCACACCTATTAGGATGGCTAGAATCAATGAAGCAGAAAATAACAAATGGTAGCAAAAATGTGGAGAATTTGGAATGCTTGTACATTGCAAGTGTGAAATGGTACAGCTGCTATAGAAACCATTATGGAAGGTCCTCAAAAGTTTAAACATATAGTTACCTATGATTTGATAGCTCAGTTGGTAAAGAATCTGCCTGCAATGCAGGAGATCCAGGAAGATCCCCTGGAGAAGGAACAGGCTACCCACTCCAGTATTCTGGCCTGGAGAATTCCATGGACTGTATGGGGTTGAAAAGAGTTGAACACGACTGAGTGACTTTCACTTTCACTTTCTTTCAGCAGTTCCTTTCCTAGATATATTCCTCAAAACAACTGAAAGCCGGGCCTTAAACAGGTATTTGCACACCCATGTTCATGTGGCAGTATTCACAATAACCAAAAGGTGGAAACAATCCATGTCCATCAACTGATGGATAAACAAAATGTGGCATATATATCCAATGGGACATTATTCTGTCTCAAAAAGAAATTCTGATACATGCTACAACATAGATGAACCTTGAACACCTCATGCTAAGTGAAATAAGCCAGAAAGAAGGACAAATATTGCACAATTCTACTTATACGAGGTAGCTAGAATAGGTGAATTCATAGACAAAGTAGAAAGTGGTTACCATGGGCTTGAGGGAGTAATGGAAAACTATTGTTTAGCAGGGAAACAGTTTTTATTTGAGATGATGAAAAAATTCTGAAGACGGATAGTGGTAATGGTTGTACAATAATGTGAATGCACTGTGTTATGATTTGTTAAAATGATAAATTTTGTTATTTAAATATATATATACACATATATAAATGTATGTGTGTATATATATATATATATATGTTAGTACAACTTTTAAAAAGCTTTATGGTAAATGAGAGAATCCAAATACAAAGAACCACATATTCTATGATTCCATTTACATGAAATGTCCAGAATCGGTAAATACATAGAGGTTTTCATCCAGAAAGTTGTTAGTGTTTCTTTGGGGACATCAGGACATTGGGAGGTAATAGGGGTACAAGGTTTCTTGGGGTGATGAAAATGTTCTAAAACGGATTCTGGTGATATTTGCACATCTGTGGATACCGTTATAGCCCTTTAATGGGTGAATTGTATTGTACATGAATTATATCTTTAAAAAGCTATGACAAAAATCAATGTAATTCATCATGCTCAAAAATTAAATGAGAAAAGCCATGCAATCATCTCAGTAGCTGTGGACTAATTAACTGACTAAGTTTAACATTCCTTTCAAAAAATCTTTTAACAAAGTTGGAATTTGGAGTGAATTTCCTTCCTATGGTAATGTGTACATCAAAACAAAACAACCTCAGGTAACAGCATACTGCTCACATTCCCCCAGAGACCAGAACTGGAAAATGATGTTCATTGTCTACTACATTTTACTGGAGATTGTGGCAAATGTAGCATGTAAGAAAAGTAAATAAAATCATACAGATTAAAAACTAAGAAGTAAAATTGACTTAGATTCAGAAAAGTCATGATTGTATATGTAGAAAATCTTACGGAATCTGGAGGGGAACTAAGATGGCGGAGGAATAGGATGGGGAGACCACTCTCTCCCCAATAAATACACCAAAAGAACTTTTAAAGACCGTGCAAACTCCATAAAACAGGATCTAAATGCTGGCAGAGGACATAGGGCATCTGAAGGGATGGCCCATTACTGACGAGAGGAGGTAGGACAAAAGAAAAAAGCGAGAGAAAAAAGTAAAGGGAGAGACAGAGTTGGGGGCGTGGATCCGTCCCAGAAGGGGAGTCTGGAATAAAGAGAAAAAAAAAAAAGAGGAGAAAGGTTTCCGAATACCAGGGAGCATTCTCTCGGGCGGATTTGCGGTGAATCTTGGAAAGCAAGATAGCTGGGAGTAAAAGCAGATTAATAATTAAGCCCTGCAAGCTACGTCTCTGGCTGGAAGGCACAGGGAAGCGGCGACGGCGGACGCCCCACCCCCCACTAGCCAAAGCGGACTGCTCAGGGAGGGGCGGGCCACGCGCTCAGGGAACAGAGCAGCCTGAGGGACCCAACCCAGGGGGCTAACCGGAGATAGACTGAGAAGTAGCCTTCCCCAGGAAGAGTCCCCCTGCCAGGCCCACGCAGAACAAGGAGAGGTGTGGAGTCGGCAGAGAGGCGGCCGGCCGGGTGGCACAGAACAAAGGGCGTGCGGAGTCGGCAGGGAGGAGGCCGGCCGAGGAGATCTGGGCCCCTGTGGGCTGCGGACCGGCCCAGCCCCCGCCCAAGTGCAGCGGGCATAACCCAGCCTCTGGGAGACCAAAGGGTGAGGCGGAGTCGGCAGGGAGGCGGCCAGCCGGGCGGAGCTAGGCGCCTTCGGGCTGCGGACAGACCCAACCCCTGCCCGAGACCAGCGGGCATAGCCCAGCCCCGGCGAGGCTTCCGCGGCCAAATTGCGAACAGAGCTAGGTGCTAACCAAGACTTCTGGGGATTCTGGACAGATCAGCGCTCTGCACACCTAAAAAGACGTGCTTAGCTGCACGTCGGGAAAGCCGAGCAGTTGGGCCGGGGGAGGGGAGAAGCCTCACTCCCCAGCTGCGCCGGGCGGACCACAGAGAGCCGAGCAGAAGGGGCGGGGGAAGTGCACTCAGCAGGAACAGGGCAAACTCCAGAGCGCTGAATAGACACATAAAAGACCAGCAAACAGAAGACGCTTAAGCTAGCAGAGGCAACAGCTTTGGAACTGACAGGAGTAGCAGATTAAATCCCTGCAGATGGAGCAGACTGCATAGAAAGGAGTCTATAGACCGTGAGAAGTACAAGCCGGAGCAAGGATTTATCTGAAAAATGAACTGACCCCTCGCTGTACGCACCAGCACCAGAGAAAGCCTTAGTTATAACTGTACTAGGAACATCTTTTAAATTTTTAAAATGTTTTTATACACTATTTTTTTAGAATTTTTAAGTCCCCTATAACCTTGTTATTTTCTTTTTTTTCTTTCTTTCTTTTCCTTTATTTTTATTTTCCCTTTTTTTTTTAAAAAATCTCCTCTTTCTCCCTTATTGTATTCTCCATCCTATCTCCTTTCTTACCTTTTATATCTCCACTTTATTCCCCTTTTTTTAATTTTTTTTTTTTTACTGATTTGTTGTTGTTGTTGTTGTTGTATTTTCTTCTTTATCATTCTTTCTTTCTTTTTTTTCGTAATAGTATTTTTGAGAATCCAGTCTTTACTCTAGATTTTTAATCTTTGCTTATTAGTATTTGGTATCAACTTTGTACCTTTAAGGATCCAAGCTCCAGTACCCATTGCTACCTGGGAGTGAGATCATTGGCTTGACTGCTCTCTCCCCATTCTTGTCTCTCCATTTTTTTTCTTTCTTCTTTTTTTTTCTCTTTTCTTCTCCTACCAAGACACCTTCAACGTCCTCTTCCTATGTATATTCTCTACCCAACTCTGGGACTCTGCTTGAGAGTTACCAGCTGTGAAGAACACTGAAATAACTGACCACTGGCTGGATCTGTCTCTATCCATCTGACTCTCTCTTTTCTCTCTCTGTTGAATTCTGTCTCCATCCACACTCTTCACATTTTGATATAACTCTGTGAACATCTCCAAGGGATCCAGGCTGTGGAGGGCACACAGAGGAGCAATCACTGGCCACTTCACTCCCTCACCATCGGATTCCTCTCTTCTCCTTCTCGTCCATGCCAGGTAACTTTGTGTACCTGACAGGGTGTCCCTCACTGTGAAGAAACTTCTCATCACTAAACTAGAGGTTCTGCCACCATCAGTGCAGAGATAAAAGAGCCCTGAGGCTACTGGAAGGCAGGAGGCTAAACCCAGACCCTGAGAATTCCAGAAAACTCCTGGATCCAAGAGTTAATTAATCGATAGGAACTCATCAACCTCCTCCATACCCAAACTGAAATTAACCAACCCCCAAGGGTCAACAAGCTCCAGAATAAGATATACCAAGGAAATTCTCCAGTAACGCAGGAACACTGCCAGGAGCTTCAATACACAGGTTGCCCAAGGTCACACCAAGTCCACCGACACCTCAAATCTCTTTACTGGACACTCCATTGTTAGTTACAGTGAGGAAACCCAGATCCACCCACCAGAACACCACACAAGCTTTCCCATCCAGGAAACTTCTACAAACCACACATCTAACCCCTCCCATAGTGAGGAACCCCCACAATAAAGGGGCAACACAGCAAGATAAACAAGATGAAAAGGCAGAGAAATACCCAGCAGGTAAAGGAACAGGATAAATACCCCCTAGACCAAACAAAAGACGAAGAGATAGGATGTCTACCTGACAAAGAATTCCGAATAAGGATAGTGAATATGATCCAAAACCTGGAAAATAAGTTGGAGCAGCAGTTCAATAACCTGCAGGCAAGGATTGAGAAGATGCAGGTAAGCTTTAACAAGGACTTAGAAGAAATGAAAAAGAGTCAAAATACAATAAATAATGCAATAAATGAGATCAAAAACACCCTGGAGGGAACCCACAGTAGAATAACAGAGATAGAAGACAAGATAAGTGAGGTAGAAGACAGAATGGCAGAAATAAATGAAACAGAAAGGAAAAATGAAAAAAGAATTAAAAGAAATGAGGACAATCTTAGAGACCTCTGGGACAATATTAAAC
>ML660220.1:5422509-5467123 GCA_007570785.1 Antilocapra americana
TCTAGATTTTTAATCTTTGCCTATTAGTATTGGGTATCAACTTTGTACCTTTAAGGATCCAAGCTCCAGTACCCATTGTTACCTGGGAGTGAGATCATTGGCTTGACTGCTCTCTCCCCATTCTTGTCTCTCCATTTTTTTTCTTTCTTCTTTTTTTTTCTCTTTTCTTCTCCTACCAAGACACCTTCAACGTCCTCTTCCTATGTATATTCTCTACCCAACTCTGGGACTCTGCTTGAGAGTTACCAGCTGTGAAGAACACTGAAATAACTGACCACTGGCTGGATCTGTCTCTATCCATCTGACTCTCTCTTTTCTCTCTCTGTTGAATTCTGTCTCCATCCACACTCTTCACATTTTGATATAACTCTGTGAACATCTCCAAGGGATCCAGGCTGTGGAGGGCACACAGAGGAGCAATCACTGGCCACTTCACTCCCTCACCATCGGATTCCTCTCTTCTCCTTCTCGTCCATGCCAGGTAACTTTGTGTACCTGACAGGGTGTCCCTCACTGTGAAGAAACTTCTCATCACTAAACTAGAGGTTCTGCCACCATCAGTGCAGAGATAAAAGAGCCCTGAGGCTACTGGAAGGCAGGAGGCTAAACCCAGACCCTGAGAATTCCAGAAAACTCCTGGATCCAAGAGTTAATTAATCGATAGGAACTCATCAACCTCCTCCATACCCAAACTGAAATTAACCAACCCCCAAGGGTCAACAAGCTCCAGAATAAGATATACCAAGGAAATTCTCCAGTAACGCAGGAACACTGCCAGGAGCTTCAATACACAGGTTGCCCAAGGTCACACCAAGTCCACCGACACCTCAAATCTCTTTACTGGACACTCCATTGTTAGTTACAGTGAGGAAACCCAGATCCACCCACCAGAACACCACACAAGCTTTCCCATCCAGGAAACTTCTACAAACCACACATCTAACCCCTCCCATAGTGAGGAACCCCCACAATAAAGGGGCAACACAGCAAGATAAACAAGATGAAAAGGCAGAGAAATACCCAGCAAGTAAAGGAACAGGATAAATACCCCCTAGACCAAACAAAAGACGAAGAGATAGGATGTCTACCTGACAAAGAATTCCGAATAAGGATAGTGAATATGATCCAAAACCTGGAAAATAAGTTGGAGCAGCAGTTCAATAACCTGCAGGCAAGGATTGAGAAGATGCAGGTAAGCTTTAACAAGGACTTAGAAGAAATGAAAAAGAGTCAAAATACAATAAATAATGCAATAAATGAGATCAAAAACACCCTGGAGGGAACCCACAGTAGAATAACAGAGATAGAAGACAAGATAAGTGAGGTAGAAGACAGAATGGCAGAAATAAATGAAACAGAAAGGAAAAATGAAAAAAGAATTAAAAGAAATGAGGACAATCTTAGAGACCTCTGGGACAATATTAAACTCACCAATATTCGAATCATAGGAGTCCCAGAAGAAGAAGACAAAAAGAAAGACCATCAGAAAATTCTTGAAGAGATAATTGTTGAAAATTTCCCTAAATTGGGGAAGCAATAGCCACTCAGGTCCAAGAAACACAGAGAGTCCCAAATAGAATGAACCCCAAATGGAACACCCCAAGACACATATTAATCAAATTAACAAATATCAAATACAAAGACCAAATATTAAAAGTAGCAAGGGAGAAGCAAAAAATAACTCACAAGGGGAATCCCATAAGGATAACAGCTGATCTCTCAGTAGAAACGCTTCAGGCCAGAAGGGAATGGCAAAACATACTTAAAGTCATGAAAGAAAACAATCTACAACCCCGATTACTGTACCCAGCAAGGATCTCATTCAAATTTGAAGGAGAATTCAAAAGTTTTTCAGACAAGCAGAAACAGAGAATTCAGCAACACCAAACCAGCCCTACAACGAATGCTAAAGGATCTTGCCTAGATAAGAAACACAAATGGGGTAGATAATCTCAAACTAAAACAATAAAATAAATGGTAACAGGAGCATACTTATCAATAATTACCTTAAATGTAAATGGGCTGAATGCCCCAACCAAAAGACAAAGATTGGCCGACTGGATACAGAAACAAGATCCCTATATATGTTGTCTACAAGAGACCCACCTCAAACCTAGGGACACATACAGACTGAAAGTTAAAGGCTGGAAAAAGATATTCCATGTGAATAAAGACCAAAAGAAAGCAGGAGTGGCAATACTCATATCAGATAAAGTAGACTTTAAAATAAAGGCAGTGAAAAGAGATAAAGATGGACATTACATAATGATCAAAGGATCAATCCAAGAAGAAGAAATAACAATCATAAATATTTATGCACCCAACATAGGAGCACCACAATATGTAAGGCAAATGCTAACAAATATGAAAGGGGAAATTAACAACAACACAATAATTGTGGGAGACTTTAATACACCACTCACACCAATGGATAGATCAACTAGACAGAAAAGTAACAAGGAAATTCAAACTTTAAATGATACAATAGACCAACTAGACCTAATTGATATCTATAGGTCATTCCACCCCAAAACAAGGAATTTCACCTTTTTCTCGGGCGCACACGAGACCTTCTCCAGGATAGATCACATCCTGGGCCATAAATCTAACCTTGATAAAATCAAAAATATTGAAATCATCCCAAGCATCTTTTCTGACCACAATGCAGTGAGATTAGATATCAACTACCAGAGCAAACCATTCAAAACTTCCAACATATGGAGGCTTAACAACACACTGCTGAATAACCAACAAATCACAGAAGAAATCAAAAATGAAATTCAGTTATGCATGGAAACGAATGAAAATGAAAACACAACAGCCCAAAACCTATGGGACACTGTGAAAGCAGTGCTAAGGGGAAAGTTCATAGCAATACAAGCTCACCTCAGGAAACAAGAAAAAAGTCAAATAAATAACCTTACTTTACACCTAAAGCAACTAGAAAGGGAAGAGATGCAGAAGCCCAGGTCTAGTAGAAGGAAAGAAATCTTAAAGATCAGGGCAGAAATAAATGCAAAGGAAACAAAGGAGACCATAGCAAAAATCAACCAAGCCAAAAGCTGGTTCTTTGAGAAGATAAATAAAATTGACAAACCATTAGCCAGACTCATCAAGAAACAAAGGGAGAAGAACCAAATCAACAGAATTAGAAATGAAAATGGAGAGATCACAACAGAAAACACAGAAATACAAAGGATCATAAGAGACTATTATCAGCAACTATATGCAAATAAACTGGACAACCTGGATGAAATGGACAAATTCCTAGAAAAGTACAACTTTCCAAGACTAAACCAGGAAGAGACAGATAATCTTAGTAGACCCATCACAAGCACAGAAATTGAAACCGTAATCAGAAATCTTCCAAAAAACAAAAGCCCAGGACCAGATGGCTTCACAGCTGAATTCTACCAAAAATTTAGAGAAGAGCTAACACCTATTCTACTCAAACTCTTCCAGAAAATTGCAGAGGAAGGTAAACTTCCAAACTCATTCAATGAGGCCACCATCACCCTAATTCCAAAACCCAACAAAGATTCCACAAAAAAAGAAAACTACAGGCCAATATCACTGATGAACTTAGATGCAAAAATACTTAACAAAATTCTAGCAAATAGAATCCAACAACACATTAAAAAAATCATACATCATGATCAAGTAGGCTTTATCCCAGGGATGCAAGGATTCTTCAATATTCGCAAATCAATCAATGTAATACACCACATTAACAAATTGAAAAATAAAAATCACATGATTATCTCAATAGATGCAGAGAAAGCCTTTGACAAAATTCAACATCCATTTATGATAAAAACCCTCCAAAAAGCAGGAATAGAAGGAACATACCTCAACATAATAAAAGCTATATATGACAAACCCACAGCAAACATTATCCTCAATGGTGAAAAACTGGAAGCATTCCCCCTGAAATCAGGAACAAGACAAGGGTGCCCACTCTCACCACTACTTTTCAACATAGTTTTGGAAGTCTTAGCCACAGCAATCAGAGCAGATAAAGAAATTAAAGGAATCCAGATTGGAAAAGAAGAAGTAAAACTCTCTCTGTTTGCAGATGACATGATCCTCTATATTGAAAACCCTAAAGACTCTACAAGAAAATTACTAGAGCTAATCAGTGAATATAGCAAAGTTTCAGGATACAAAATCAACACACAGAAATCCCTGGCATTCCTATACACTAACAATGAGAAATCAGAAAGAGAAATTAAGGAAACAATTCCATTCACCATCGAAACAAAAAGAATAAAATACTCTAGAGTATTTCTACCTAAAGAATCAAAAGATTTGTATATAGAAAACTATAAAACACTGATGAAAGAAATCAAAGATGACACAAACAGATGGAGAAATGTGCCGTGTTCATGGATTGGAAGAATCAATATAGTGAAAATGAGTATACTACCCAAAGCAATCTATAGATTCAATGCAATTCCTATCAAGCTACCAGAGGTCTTTTTCAAAGAATTAGAACAAATAATTTCTCAATTTGTATGGAAATACAAAAAACCTCTTATAGCCAAAGCAATCTTGAGAAAGAAGAATGGAACTGGCGGAATCAACCTACCTGACTTTAGGCTATACTACAAATCCACAGTCATTAAGACAGTATGGTACTGGCACAAAGACAGAAATATAGATCAATGGAACAGAATAGAAAGCCCAGAGATAAATCCACGCATCTATGGACACCTTACCTTTGACAAAGGAGGCAAGAATATACAATGGAGAAAAGACAACCTCTTTAACAAGTGGTGCTGGGAAAACTGGACAGCCACTTGTAAAAGAATGAAACTAGAACACTTTCTAACACCATACACAAAGATAAACTCAAAATGGATCAAAGATCTAAGCATAAGACCAGAAACTATAAAACTCCTAGAGGATAACATAGGCAAAACACTCTCTGCCATAACCCAAAGCGGGATACTCCATGACCCACCTCCCAGAATATTGGAAATAAAAACACGAATAAACAAATGGGATCTAATTAAAATTAAAAGCTTTTGCACAACAAAGGAAACTATAAGCAAGGTGAAAAGGCAACCTTCAGAATGGGAGAAAATAATAGCCAATGAAGCAACGGACAAACAATTCATCTCAAAAATATACAAGCAACTCCTGCAGCTCCATTCGAGAAATATAAACGACCCAATTAAAAAGTGGGCCAAAGAACTTAACAGGCATTTCTCCAAAGAAGATATAAAAATGGCTAACAAACACATGAAAAGATTTTCAACATCACTCATTATCAGAGAAATGCAAATCAAAACCACAATGAGGTACCACTTTACACCAGTCAGAATGGCTGCCATCCAAAAGTCTACAAGCAATAAATGCTGGAGAGGATGTGGAGAAAAGGGAACCCTCTTACACTGTTGGTGGGAATGCAAACTAGTACAGCCACTATGGAAAACAGTGAGGAGGTTCCTTAAAAAGCTGCAAATAGTCCTGCCATATGACCCAGCAATCCCACTGCTGGGCATACACACCGAGGAAACCAGAATTGAAAGAGCCACGTGTACCCCAATGTTCATCGCTGCTTTATTTACAATAGCCAGGACATGGAAGCAACCTAGATGCCCATCAACTGATGAATGGATAAGAAAGCTGTGGTACATATACACAATGGAATATTACTCAGCATTAAAAAAAAAATTCATTTGAAGCAATTCTACTCAGATGGACAAAACTGGAGCCCATTATCCAGAGTGAAGTAAGCCAGAAGCAAAAACAACAATACAGTATATTAACACATATATATGGAATTTAGAAAGATGGTAACGAGAACCCAACATGCGAGACAGCAAAAGTAACGCAGATGGTATAGAATAGACTCGTGGACTTTGTGGATGAGGGTAAGGGTGGGATGATATGGGAGAAGGGCATTGAAACAAGTTAATTATCATATGTCTAATCAATCGCCAGCCCAGGATTGATGCTCGGGGCTGGTGCAGTGAGATTTCCCAGGGGGGAGGGAGGAGGGAGGGGGGTTCTGGAGGGGAAGCATATGTAAACCCATGGTGATATCATGACAATGTATGGCAAAAACAATAAAAAGTAAAAAAAATTAAAAAAAATCTTTCTGGCCAAAAACAATAAATAAATAAAAAAAATAAAAAATCAAGCTGAAGAATTCTCTCAGATAAAGAGATCAGAAGTATAGAAAAAAATAAAGTGATATAGATTCTGAAATTCTTAAAAAAAATAAAATAAAAAATAAAATGCATTATTGTAAAGCTAAAAAAAAAAAAAGAAAAGAAAATCTTACGGAATCTAAAAAGAAACGAGAGGAATTAAGGTGTGAATTTAGCAAAGCTCTGCCATAGAAGATATATATATATATATATATATACACACATATATAAAACATTTTTTTCTGCCTACTGTCATATGCAAGTACATGTATGTGTTTGTGTTATCTGTGTGTACATGAGTGTGTGTGGGCTAGTGGAGTAGAAAACTAATATTGGTAAACTGTCAATTCTGATCATGACTCTGAAAGCTGGTCTATTATGTTTTTCAAAGAGATATTGGTACCCTTTGGGCATAAGACTTTTCAGCCAGGGTGAACCCTGCACCCACCTGATATGCATCTCCTGTTCTTGCACCTGGGATAAAAATCACTCACAGACAGCTGTGTGGTCTGCAGCAAGACGGCAAGACTCAATCACCTGATGGGGCTATGCTGACAACTGGTGCCTGCAAATATAAAGGTAAGGAAGAGAAATTCAAAGGCATGCAGATTAAAACAGAAGAAATTAAAATAACTTTAATTGTATGGATGCAATTCATAGAAAACCTTCTTGTGGGTGTAGAAAATCCTAAAGAATCAAAGAAGAAGCTATCAGAAGTCAAAAGAGAATTTACCAAGGTCTCAGTATGCAAATCAATGTATTTTTAAATGTATTTTCTGTATACCATCAAAGAACTACCGAAAGCTAAAATTGAAAAGATATAGTATTTGCAAATCTCATAAATTTCTTGAAGATAACAAAATCTCTGCAAGATCTAGTTATAGCAAACTATAAAACAGTGGTTGCAAATTTTCTCTTCAAGGGCCAGATAGTGAATATTATAGGTTTTGTGAGTCACTTATGGTCTCTTTCAAATATTCCTTCATTTTTTAAAACCTCTTTAAAAATGTTAGCACTATACTTAGTCATTGGCCTTATAAAAACAAATGGGGCCTAATTGAGCCTATAGGTCAGAGCTTGTGTACACTGCTACAAAACATTGCTGAGAGAAATATATATATACACACACACACATATATCATGATGCTATGCTGTGCTTAGTCGCTCAGTCATGTCTGACTCTTCGCGACCCATGGACTGCAGTATGCCAGGTTCCTCTGTCCATGGGGATTGTCCAGGAGAGAATACTGGAGTGAGTTGCCATGCCCTCCCCTCCAGGGAAGCTTCCCAACCCAGGTCCCTGCACTGCAGGTGGATTCGTCACTGATTGAGCCACCAGGGAAGCCCCCATATAACATGGTACTCTACTGTAAAAGTTAATATTGATGAATCATTAATTTTGGCCAGAACCCTGAACAACAAGAGATATTGGTGCCCTTAGGGCACAAGGCTTTTAGGGCAAGATGGACCCTGGACCCACCTCATGTACAATCTCCTGTCCTTGGCCTTAGAAGACAGGTCACAGAGAGCTTCACTGTTTGCAGAGCATTCACAAATGTCCTAAGGAAAGGTGCCAACAACAATGATACCAACTGAGACCAAGGCTCTCTTGTAGCCAATGGTGACATCTGAGTTGAACTAAAAGAAAGACTTCCTAGTAGACTCTGTGTGTGTGTGTGTGTGTGTGTGTGTGTGTTTATTCAGTCTTGTCTGACTCCTTGAGACCTCATGGACTGTAGCCCTCCAGGCTCCTCTGTCCCTGTGATTTTCCAGGCAAGAATACTGGAACGGGTTCCCATTTTCTGCCCTAGGGGATCTTCCTGGCCCAGGGATTGAACCCATGTCTCTTGTGTCTCCTGCATTGGCAGGTGGATTCTTTACAACTGAACCACCCAGGAAGCCCAGTAGACAGTGTGTGCGCTCATTACATTAATAAGTGTGCCATGGGGCTAAGATTCCTATTGGTTATGAAAAAATGGTCACCCAGGAGGCCTCCATGATGAGAGGGCACCACAGTCTGGCCTCTCCACCTGTGTGAATGAAGAAAGTTATAGAACTAAATGCTGTTTTACTAAATTTGTAAAAACAAGCAAAGAAACCCTGGTTCCCAGAAAGGAATTATGTGTCATTCAGGCAGGTCAGAACTCAGTTCCTCACCTCAGATGCCCCGAAAGCCTAGCTGGTGAGGCTCCAGGGTCAAGTCTCTCCAGGGAAGCCTCAGAGAAGTTGCCTGCCAGGATTTCAAGAGTTGACTTTAGAGGAGGAAAGAGAACAGGGTGCAGGACAAGGAGAGCAAAATGATGACATCAGTGGCAACTGCCAAAAGGAGAAAGGCTCCAGCTTCTTGTGCCCTATGGCATTCTGGTGTCTCCTCCCTCAGCACCTGTCCTGTAGAGAAGCTTCCCTGGCCCTCTGGGTGGGTAGTCACCCCAGGAGACAGTGCAGCTCTTGTACCCTTCGCCACCGGGCTTCTCATCCTCACCTACCCCAGTAAGCTGGGTCGCCACCTGGATCTGGGCTGCTCCTCAGACTTGGGGGCAGCTTCTGCTTTCCCCCGTGACCCCGGAGAAAGAGCTGCAAGGAAGCCCCGCCACTGATTACAGAAGCCACTATCCCCAGGCCAGGAGCTAGGGGCCTGCAGACTTGCGCACTGACGCAGGATGAACGGACGCTGGCCTGAACGGTTCCTACGGTTCCTCCCGGCGCGCGGGCACATCGTACCTGCGCGGAGTTCCAGAGGGGCAGAGGCCCGTTGGGGTTAGGCCGTTGGACCTTGCCCTTTGCCCTTTGTCGCTACTTCACGTCCTTCCCTCGCGCACCTTTCTCTGTCACGTGTCCCAGGGGTGTTACCCTCTTGTTGTCGAGTAACCTGCAGCCAGGAGACCTCAGAGGAGCTTCCCAGCCCACTCGGAGGATCCCTCAGCGCGCAAACTTCTCTTTAAGGGCAACTTCCTCAACTAGCTCCACACCCCGCTCCCTACTCCCACGCCCCCCGCATCCCCCTGTCTGGTCTGAAAAAAACTCCTCCACCTGGGCTGTTGACTGAGATTACCACCCCAATTTGACATCACAGCTAAGCGAAGACTGACCTGGCAGGCTCAGTGCTCCTCTCTGTGGATGCGTACCTCGGTGTGGTGTGTGTGTGCGTCTGCTCTTCCGGTCTCAGAAGCCATCGCTGTCTGCTTGCTCTTCCAAAATGTTCCTTCACTCAGGAACGTTGAAGACTCCTCCTGCAGGGTGCAGAATAGCTCTTGAACAGGCCTCTGTGAAGCCTGGGCCATCCAGTCAGCCCTAGATCTCTGCCTGAAGGAAACTGAACGCCCTAGAAAAGGAAGGGCAGAGGAAGACACAAGCTAGCATAGGACAGATGATCAGAGAAGGGCTCCCACCCTGGCCCAAAGCAGAGGGAGCCTACCAGCACCATGCAGGGCCCTGGAGACCAAGAGGGTCCTCACGCGCTTCTGGTAGAGTCCTGGGCTTCCTAAAGGAAACCTCCATTCCCAGAGCCCAGAAGACAAGTTGAGTAAGAAAGTGAAGACAGGGACTTCCCTGCTCATCTAGTGGTTAAGAATCCACCTTGCAATGCAGGGGCTGCGACTTTGATCCCTGGTCAGAGAACTGAGAGCCAACATGTCATGAAGCAAACTCAGCTGCGAGCTGCAACTGCTGAGCCCAGGCTCCAAAATGAAAGACCCTGCATGATGCAAGGAGGATCCTGTGTGCCTCAAGTAAGACCAGATGCAGCCATATAAGGAAAAAAAAAAAAAGTGAAAACACCCTCTATGAGCCCATCACCAAAGGCCATCCCCAGCTCTTACAGCCCTGCTGGAGAACTTTCTCTATCTTTGGAGGACTGATCTGGCTGCAGCAGGGCTCTCTGGCCCACTCTCATCCTGTCCCTGCTGCCAAAGAGGTCAGCAAAGAAAGAACTTGATGAAGGCCGTACACCCAGATGTCCAGCCTCTCTGAAGTCAGAGAAGACATAGGGAAGAAAGCTTCCAGATGCTCCATCCAAAAAAAAAAAAAAATATCTGCATCTGCCAGTTTTAGGCTCTGTACACAAAATTCCCACATCCCTGAGGCTGTCACTGCCACTGTTTTTGGAAGAAGGAGCGCTGCCCCTCCCTCCCAGGTTCCCTGCATACTCATTGGTGAGGCCCTAGGCTCTTAGGAGAAAGCTGAGCTCCAATAGAACCACATGGTGTCTGGAGATAAATCTGAGGCCACTGCAGACTGCAGTGCCACCCAGCCTGCCTGTTCTCTCTTCCTTTCAGTGGCAACTGCAGACACTCCTGCCGTTGGTCACTTTCACCTTGCAGATTCCAGCTACTGCTTTACTATCCGACACTGACCTCCTGTCCCAACTGCCAGGCTCCCATCTGTCTGCCCCATATCTGTCCTCACACAAAATACTGATCATGAAATGAGATGCCTAAATCCTAACTCTCATTTTACTTTTCCTGCTGAATCTCTTTTCCCCTTAAGGATAATACTTTAAAATAATAATAATAAGACAAACCACTCAGTATAAAACGGACAAAACATTTGAATGCTCTCTTTCCAAAAGGTGATTTACCAATGTTCAATAAACCCTTTAAAAAATTCCCTCATTAGTCATCAGGGAAATTAAAATTAAACCACAGTGAGAGAAACCATTACACAACCATCAGAAAGGATAAAGGTTACAAGTTGAATAGCTCCACATGTGCTCTAGGGTGTGGAGCAGCTGAAACCCTTCTCACTTCTAATCAGAATAAAAATGGTACAACCACTTTGAAAAAAAAATTTGTGCAGTTTCTCATACAACTAAACATACACCTATTCTGACACCACAATTTCACACCTAATAGTGTAACCAAAAGAAATGAAAACATATGTACACAAAAATGCTTGCACTTTTGTAAGGGGCTTTATTGTAATAAAATCTAGAAATACCTCTGGTGTCAACCCACAAGCGGATAGAAAAGCAAATCACAAAGAATTCATACTGCTCAACTATCAAGAAAAGAGCTCCTGATAACAGGCAACAAACACAGGGATGAATCAAAACAACAGTTTACTAAATGGAAGAAGCCTTACATAAGAGTCCATACTGCATGTCCCCATTCATGTGGAAATCTAGAGCAGCTAAAACTAACCTAAACTGCAGCAATTCCTAAAGAACTAGGGTGGGAGGGGTTGACTGAACCCAGAGACATAGCAGTGAGCAGATCAGGATCAGATCAGATCAGCAGAACAGGAGCCATGAGTGACCCTCTCCAAGGGCTGAACTGCTCTTTCTCTGTGCTGACCTGCCTGCTGGTAGGGCGAGGTGTGCGTGTGTGTGTGTGTGTGTGTGTGTGTCTGATTGACCTGGCAGAGGTCAGATTCCCAAAGTCCAGACAGGGGTCCTAGGAGTTGCAGTTCTCATGGCCCATGAAATTTTGATTAGAGGATGCTGTCTTTGCTCTAAAAAGAGTCTGTGGCTCTTACCTGTATAGTCATTCACCAAGTCTTTCATCCACTCAAGATTGCTTGCTGATTTGCTTCTTTCTTGCCTTGTTTTCCCCTACTTTCCATCTTCCTATTCTCTGCTACACCTCTACATTAACATTATTAACTTTATTGTCTCAATAATTTTTTTTAATGTTTGAAAACTTTTATAGCAGTTATGAAGAAAATTTAGCCCTCTTTGCCATGACAATGGTCAATTTCATCTGTGTAGTAAAAATATACTCATAAAACAATGACTGTAGGATGATACTCCTTACTCTTGCTTCAATATTTCCAGTTAAGTCTTCGAGGTAAAATGTACATAAAATAAAATGTAGACATTTTAAATATAGAATATGGTAAATTTTGACAAATATACTCACTGGGGTAAACAACAGAGTAATTAAGATACAGATCTAGTAATGTTTCATCTTCTTAAAAATTCTCTTTTGCCCTTTTGCTGTCAGTCCCTCCACTTATCTAGCTCACCAAATGGACTGATCTGATTTCTGACATTATAGTTAGTTTTTCCATTTCCATTTCATACAAATAGAAGCATATGTTAGGTAGCCTTCTGTGTGCCTATCTTTTCGGACAGTGTAACAAATTTTAGATCAATCTAAGTTGTTACCTAAGTCCATCATTCATTCCATTTTATGTTGTACTGGTGACTCATTGTATGGATATAACAGAGTTTGTTTATCCATTTTCCTGGGAGGAGGGACCAACTGCCACAGGGTCTGTGAGGAATTCCAGCACTGGCATCATGAAGCAGATTATAGAAAGGAAAGTTGGGAGGCCAACAATAATAACTAAAAAATTAACATGACAACTCTAGAGGTTTCTTGTAACCTCACTTTTGTGAGGTGTTTTCCTTTGCATTATTTTGTTCTTGGTTTGCGCAAAAAATTCAGAAATTTTTTGAAATTCAAAAAATTCAAATTTCCCCTTTAATCTGGAGGTTGTTCATGAGTGTTTAAAAATTTCCAACTGTGTGGATCACAATAAACTTTGGAAAATTCTTAAAGTGCTGGGAATACCGACCACCTTGTCTGCCTCCTGAGAAACCTGTATGCAGGTCAAGAAGCAACAGAACTGGACATGGAACAACAGACTAGCTCAAAATTGGGAAGGGAGTATGTCAAGGGTGTATATTGTCACCCTGCCTATTTACTTATATACAGAGTACATCATGCCAAATACCAGGCTGGATGAATCACAAGCTGGAATCAAGATGGCTGGGAGAACTATCAACAACCTCAGATATTCAGATGACACCACTCTAATGCAGAAAGTAAAGAGAACTAACTAAAGAGCTTCTTGATGAGGCGGTAAGAGGAGAGTGAAAAAGCTGGCTTAAAATTCAACATTAAAAAAGCCAAGATCGTGGCATCTGGTCCCATCACTTCATGGCAAATAGAAGGGGAAAAAGTGGAAGCAGTGACAGATTTTGTGTTCTTGCGCTCCAAAATCTCTGTGGAGGGTGACTGCAGCCATGAAATTAAAAGACACTTGCTTCTTGGAAGAAAAGCTATGACCTAGACAGTGTATTAAAAAGGAGAGACATAACTTTGCTGACAAAGGTCTGTCTAGTCAAAGCTATGGTAGTCATGTACAGATGTGAGAGTTGGACCATAAAGAATGGAATATTACTCAGCATTAAAAAAAAATTCATTTGAAGCAATTCTACTCAGATGGACGAAACTGGAGCCCATTATGCAGAGTGAAGTAAGCCAGAAGCAAAAACAACAATACAGTATATTAACACATATATATGGAATTTAGAAAGACAGTAATGAGAACCCAACATGGGAGACAACAAAAGGAACGCAGATGTATAGAATAGACTTGTGGACTTTGTGGATGAGGGTAAGGGTGGGATGAGATGGGAGAAGGGCATTGAAGCATGTTAATTGTCATGTGTCTAATCAATCGCCAGCCCAGGATTGATGCTAGGGACTGGTGCAGCGAGATTTCCCGGGGGGGAGGGAGGAGGGAGGGGGGACCCGGAGGGGAAGCATATGTAAACCCATGGTGATATCATGACAATGTATGGCAAAAACAATAAAAAAAAAAAAAAAAGAACGCTAAGTGTGGCAGATTTGATGCTTTTGAAATACAGTGCTGGAGAAGACTCTTCAGAGTCCCTTGAACAGGAAGGAGATCAAAGCAGTCAATCCTAAAGGAAATCAACCCTGAATATTCATTAGAAGGATTGATGCTGAAGCTGAAGCTCCTGATACTTTGGCCACCTGATGGGAAGAGCCAACTCATTGGAAAAGACCATGATGCTGGGAAAGACTGAGGGCAGGAGGTAAAGGGGGCAACAGAGAATGAGATGCTTGGATAGCACCACCACCACCAACAAAACAAAACAAAACAGTTGCAGTGACAGCAGTAGAGGCATGGGGATTTTTGTATAACAGAGCCAACAACTGGCAGATATGGGAGAAAATTCCTTCTTAACAAAGCACCTGGAAGCTTTACTCCCTGTGTCTTCTTCTGACTTCAGGGAGGTAGGAGAGCTGGGTGGCCTTCACCAAAACTTTTTGAAACACCTCTTTAGCAGTTATGGGCAGGATGCATTCGTGCTCAGTTGTGTCTGACTCTTTGCAACCTCATGAACTGTAGCCCACCAGGCTCCTCTTTCCTTGGGATTATTCTAGCAAGAATACTGGAGTGGGTTGCCATTCCCTTCTCCAGGGGATCTTCCCGACCCAGGAATTGAACAGGCATCTCCTGAGTATCCTGGGTTGCAGGCAGATTCTTTACCACTGAGCCACCTGGGAAGCTGAGAGTGGGCCAAACAGCCCTGCTACATTCAGATTGTTACTGACTAGGGTTCTTGGCCTTCTTCAACCAATAGAAATTGACTAGAGGCTAGACAAGGAACCCAGGCAAGGTTTTACTGGGGCTACTGCTGTAGCAAAGGGGAGTGAGAACAAACAGCAGGTTCCCTTGCTTGCCTGCACCCAGAATTTGTTCTTTATATGGGATACAGAGGACCTGGGTTCAATCCTTGGGTGGGGAAGATTCCCTGGAGAAGGGAATTGCTACCCACTCTAGTATTCTTGCCTAGAGAATTCCACGGACAGAGGAGCATGGCAGGCTGCAGTCCATGGGGTCGCAAAGGACACGACTGAGCAACTAACACTTTCAGTTTCACTAAGGCTGTGTCCAGGGGTTGGGCCAGAGGGGTGGGTAGGTGTTTTACCCACTGCTTAGTTGGTATTTGGTGCCAGGGGCATACGCAGTACCCTGCTTTTGCTACCAATTCCCTGCTTTTGTTCCAGGCTCTTCAAAAGTGGTGAATTTTTTTGGCTCTGTTTTTATCTTTTGCCAAAGGTGCATGCATGAAGTTGTTTCTAGTCCCATACTGTTTCTTTGTATTTTTTCTGCTTGAAGAGAGCTGTGTCTATGTTCAGGCATTTCAGCAAAGAGTCCCAGGTCCTAGCCTGTCTCAAGATCAGTCCTCTAAAGGAGAGGGGAAGCCTCCAGCAGGGCTATAAGAGCTGGGGATGGCATGACCTTTGGTGATGGGCTCAGAGAAGATGTTTTCACTCTCTTACTCAGTGTCTCCTGGGTGCTGGGAATGGAGGGAGGTTTCTCTTAGGAGGTGCAGGATTCTACCAGAGAGACGTGCTCTTCGATGCGATGGTACTCCTCCTGCTTTGGGGTGGGGACCCTGCTCTCACCAAGCCTCTCTGTCATTTTTCATTCTCCTCCTTATCCACCCTTTCCCTCCCCTATCCCAGGGCTCTCGGGTCAGTCTCATTTGGACAAAGTCTGGAAGGGTGACTGGACTGCAAAGACTTCACCTGCTCAGGTGGCAAACAGGAGAGGATTTGTGCCTTTCTGGAAGGATATTTATCCCTCCCATGTGACTGAACATGTGGGTGGTGCAAGTAGACAGCAGCCGCTTTTTCTGAGAGTACCCCCTGGACCAGGAGGAAAGGACCCCAGAGAGGAGCACTGAGGCTGTGGAATCGGACACAGCCTCCTAGGGGTGATGTAACACCAAGAGGTGACATTGCATAGAGGAGTCTGCAAGCAGAGCTGAGGTGAGAGACAGGGACGGGGTTGGGGTAGAGGGGGGTTGATCCAGGCCAGATGTGGAAACACGGGTAAGCAGTGAGGGGAGGCTGGGAGCGAGGTTGGCTAAAGAAGTTGCCCTGAAGAGCACTGTGGCTGTGGGCAAATCCTTGGAGTGGAATAAAGAACTGCGAGAGGTTTGCTAGCTTCAGACTCCTCCGTGGCGAAGCATGTGACGTCAGTCCAATGCTTATGAGACACCACTGGAACGCGTGACAGAGAGGGCGCGCGCGAGAAGGGCACGCGCCAGCAAAGTGAACACGGGCCATGGGCTCGCAGAAAAAGTGACAAAGGGCAAACGGCGAGGCCCAACGGCCCCAGCGGGACTCTCCGTCGCATCAGAGTTCCAGTGCGTGCTTGCTTGCAGGTCTCTGGCACTAGATGTACCCCGGCACTGTATGGGGACTGTTCAGGACTGTGGGTGCCCCGACGCCAGCAGAACTGGGTCTTGCAGCCTCAGAGACTGGCCAGGCGCATCACTGCCTCTGGATCTTCCAGCTCTTTCCCTCCGGGTAGCTGGAGGGCAGTGTCAGCTCCGAGCTAGAGTCCTGGAGCCGCCCAGACCCTCCTGGAGTGGGGACCAGGCTCACTGGGAGAGCTAAGTATGGGAGCCCAGATGGGGAGGGTCAAAGGGCCGCGTTGTCTCCCGGGTACCTGATGAAAGCAGGGGGCAAGGGAGGCTGCCGCAGAGCAAGTGCTGAGGCGTTGAGAGACACTGGGTAGAGCAGCACCGGGAGAGAACCCCCCAGCCTCCTCATTGCAGTCAACCGCCACAGAAAACCCCAGTTTATGTCAACATCCCACACACCGCCCCCAAGCTTGCCCCCCACCCACATGCAGGTGGCTTGGGACTCAGGACACCAACCTCTAGGAATCTCTGTATGTATATGTATGTTAGTCACTCAGTCATGTCCAACTCTTTGCCACCCTATGGGTCATAGCCAGCCAGGCTCCTCTGTCCATGGATTCTCCAGGCAAGAATACTGGAGTGGGTGGCCATTTCCTTCTCTGGGGATCTTTCCCACTCAGGGATCGAACCTGAGTCTCCTGGATTGCAGGCGGATTCTTTATAGTCTAAGCCACCAGGGAAGCCCTAGGAACCTCTGTAGTGCCCCTCCAAACCCTGAAGGTGAGCACCTATGTGGCCACCCTGGAAAGGCGCCAGCCTAGAGTAGCACCAGCTGGGCTGGGATGGTTTCTGAGGTAGGAACCAGGTACTCTGACCTGCCCCGCTGCTGCACTCCATACCAGCCCCTCCTGGAAGGCAGGGTCTCTTATTTTTACAAATTGGGTAAAACTGTTTAAATCCTAGAACTTTCTTCAGCTCACATAGATGGCCGTAACCCTGGTAGGACTTCACACAGGCTGACTAATTCTATAGATCATAATACCAACCGTCAGACTAGGGTGCCTCTTTGTCGTGTACATGTCATATATTACGTTTCACTTCTTTTTATACTTTTCTGAGACTTATTTATTTTTGGCTGGACTGTGAGGCATGTGGGATCTTAATTCGCTGACCAGGGATTGAACCCGTATACTCTGCACTGGAAGGCAGAGCTGTAACCACTGGACTGCTGGGGACATCCCATATATTATTTTTTAAGTAGTCCTTTGGATGCTTAGCACTATGATTCACCTGAAACAAGCACACGCACTACCCACTAGGAGGCCAAGTTTGATTCAACTTGTGAGTGAACCATTGGCTACACTGGGCCCCAGTCTCCTCAGGTGATGTAGTGAGGGACCACCGGTTGTCAGCCCCTCTCCATAGCAATTTCTTCTAATTGACTCTTGCAGGAAATCACACAGCTGTCTGGGAGTTATCTTCTTCCAGGAGATGCATATTAGGTAGGTACAGGATATACTTGTCTTAAACACCCTTATGTCCCAAGGGCACCAATATTTCTTACAATAATTCCATAGACCAGGCTTCAGAGTCTTTGTCAAAATTGGTAACTTAACAATATTAACTTTTCCATGCCACAAGGATGGTATATGTCTCCATATATTTAGGCCTTTTTTCTCTCTTCTCAGCAACATTTTGTACTAGGGGCTCACACCAAGGCCGTTGGGCCAAATTCAACATGTAGCCTGTTTTGATAAGACCAGTGAACTAAGGATTGTGTCAAAATTTTAAAGAGTTTTAATACACACACTGAGGCGATTATGTGACAGAGAACATGTGACCCATGAAGCCTATAATATTTACTATCTGACCTTTTAAGAAAAAATTTGCAACCACTGTTTTATAGTTTTCTGTCTATAGGTCTTCCATTGTTGTTTAGCCACTCAGTCATGTCTGACTCTTTGTGACCCCATGGACTATATAGCCCACCAGGCTCCTCTGTCCATGGGGATTCTCCAGGCTGGAATAGTGGAGTGGGTTGCCATGCCCTTCTTCAGGGGATCTTCCCAACCCAGGGATGGAACCCCAGTCTCCTGCATTGCAGGCAGATTCTTTATTGTCTAAGCCACACATGTATATGATCTTGTAAACTGAGACCTTGCTAAAATCACCTCATTTCTGGTAGTTTCTTTGTAGATTTCTTAGGATTTTCTACATACCCAACAATGTTCTCTATGAATGAAGCTAGTTTCACTCATGTTTTAATCTCCATGCCTTTTATTTCTCTTTCTTACCTTCACATTTGCAGAGGCCAACAACTGTCAGCATAGAACCATCAGGCATTTCTTTTCTAATTAAGACATGCAGCCAACTCTGTGAGTGATCTTCTCCCAGGTACTCGGACGGGACACACACATCAGATAGGTACAAGGTCTGGCGCAGGATCATTGCAGGCAGATTCTTTACCGTCTTAGCCACCAGGGAAGCTCAGATATGATATATGAATACATGTAACTGATTCACATTGCTGTATAGCAGAAACCAACACAACATTGTAAAGCAATTATACTCCAATTTTTTTTTAAAAAAAGAGCAAAAACACCTGAGCTGAGAACCAATTAACAGGAACAATTTATGTATAAAATTATATCTGGGAAAGAAAGATAACAACCCATTGAAGCCAATGGGTAAGAGGAAAGGGGGACAGTTGTAGGTAGCAATGGTTGTCCTGTCAGTTCCAAAACTAGAGGAAAACTAACCTAGCACTTAAGTCCTCCAGGCTAACAGTTGAAACCATTGTTGCATAGTTGATACATACAGAGCTCTCTCTTCTCTCTAGGGTGGAACCTCTCAAGCCGGCACGCTGACTTGTAACCAGTACACCTGGAACCACAAACCTTTAATACAGACACGGGTATCACCCTGAGATGTCTGGCCTACAGCTGGTTCTTGGAGAACACAGAACAGGTTAAGTTTGTTTGACATAACTAGAAGGACTGAGACTTCCCGGCAAAACAAGATCCATTTATGGGGGACAGAGTTCACCTGCCATCCTAGAGGAAACTTTCACTTCCTAGTTGCTGAGATCCTAGTTCTTGCACGAGAAGAAATGACTTTGTCCACGACACTTCTCTCCCCAGAGAATCCCTGGGTAGGTGACTAAAATGCCCCAACGGCAAGGCGACTGCTTGCTGGATCCACCAAAGAGGTACATTTGATCTGGTCAAAGGTAGGTGGAAAAAATGCCTGAAACTGGTATCTTCTCAGTGGTTTCAGCTCCTACGAAGTCAAAGGGGATACCCCGGCTGGATGGGCCCCTGGTGTTCTGACTGAAGGCAAGACTAGAGGTGTGTTTCTGAAGGTGTATGATGTTGTCCCATCTGATTGCAACAGATATGCTTTGGTCAGGAGTATACCACCCTCTCCCCCCCGCCACAGCTCTGAATGATGGTGGAACTAGAAGTGTGTCCAAATGCAGGTATGGTGCTGTCTCCTCCCATTGCATCGCCTATTCTCTGGACTCATGCACCCCAGATGCTCTGACTGTATTCATGGACAGTGGTTTCTCCTGCCACAAATGTGGCGCCAGCCCCTCACACTGCAATGGATATTCTGTGGCCGTTGGGCCTGAGGTATCTGACAGAAGGCGTGAAGAGAAATACCTCTGGGCATGTTTCTTCTCAGTGGTGCAGGCTTTTCCAGGAGCAACAGGTTTGCTCTGGCCCTATGGATCCCAAGCACTCTGACCAGATGCAGTAAGAGAAGGCTGAATCTGCATCACAGTTACTGTCCTGGCCTCTTCCATTGCAACGCCTGTGTTCTGGGCAAGTGGAACCCTGGTGTTCTTATTGTAGGGAAATGTAGGGCCTCCAAATACAGGCACTGTGCTGACCCCACCCACTGCGACTGGTGTGCTTTGGCCGCATGTTTTCTGGGTGATTTGAACACACGAAGGAGGCTGATTTATGTTCCTTCTCAGTGATGCTATCTCCTTTAACAAGAATAGGTGCTTTGGCTGGGTGAGTCCCAGGTGGTCTGACATTAGGCAAAAAGAAAAGTGTCTCCCAGGAAAGTTTAGCTTTCAGCAGTGCTGGCCTCTCTAATTGTAACAGAGGCACTATAGGCTAGCAGAACCCTGGTGTTTGGGTCCTAAGCCTCCCCCAACAAGAGTGGTGGTGCTCAGCTCTGTCCTAAAGCTGAGTGCTTCAGACATGGAGCTGGGGCCTGGGGCAAACACTGACCCCTGAGCTGTCATTACCTGAAGGAGCTGCACGTGCCATGAATAAATTTGGGTCTGGAGTGGTGTTCACTAAAGGTGAGCTGTGCCTGGTGCCGGGCATCCTGCTGATGGCTTGGGGCAAGAAGTAGCAGGTCAGCAAATGGGGAAAAACACCAGATGTACCAGCAAAGCCTGGCTGGGTGTTGACAGTGATGCCAAAGGTGGAACATAGGGATGTCATATATACAAAAACTAAGTCCCCATGGGGTACCTGGGATGCAGTAGAGGTTAAGTTTTGAACTTGTACTGGGACTTCCATGTTTCCTAAACGGGAAGTGATATCAAAACTGTTCAGGGGGGAGTCTGTCAGGAGGAGCCTGGGGGGCCATACCAATTTCATCAGAGTCAAAGGTGGGCTTGGATGCCCAGTTGGCTGACTCCTTGTCTGCTGGAAGAGCAACTGCAAAAGCAGTGATGGATAGGCTAGTGAAGACAGGGCCAATGGGGAGAGGGACACCCTGCTGTAGCCTGTCAGGGACTCCAGATGTGAATGAGAGGTGACTCCTGAGCCAAAGGAAAGATTCAAAGTTGGGGGCAGGGGTCCTGGTGGGAATGCAGGTGGACTGGTAGAGGCTAGAACCTGTCCCACACTGGGTTGTGCCTTGTCAAATGGGAGGGAGCCGGCACTGGATCCTGGGGGCAACCAGGAGATAAAAGCTTGGAAGAGGAGAGCAGTGCCCTTGTCAGTTACACCCATTCCTGCTACAAGTTTCATTTGGCCATGATAGATCATCTTTTCATTTTTGGTTACATTTGATTTCCAAAAATGTTAAAGATTTTTTATATCTATGTTCATAATGTACATTAATCTGTATGTTTTGTTATTAATTAATTAATGCTAACCTCATAGAATGAGATAGGAAAAGCTGCCCCTTTTCCTATTTTCTGAGAGTTATGTAACACTGGTAAAATACCTTCCTTATATATTTGATGAAATTCACCAGGAAAATTATTTGGACCTGTAAGTTTCTTCCTGGAAGAATGATCACTTGTTATCCTTTTAATCCTCTAGATCTGTAGCTATACCCCCACCCCTTTCTTCCTTAATGTTGGTAATTTGAATTTTCTTTTTATTTCTTGATAAAGAAAGTTTTAGTAAATATCAATTTTATTAATCTTCAATAAATCCAGCTTTTGCTCGTTAATTTTCTCTACTGTAGATTTTCTTCTCCTACTTTTATATTTGTTATTTATTTATTTCTACTTTGCATTTAACTTGATTTCCTGTTTTTAAAATGGAAAACTAAATAATTGTTTTTAGATCTTATTTTTTAGTATAAACATTTAAAACTTCAACATTCCTGGGACTTCCTTGGTGGAGCAATGGTTAAGACTCTGCATTTCCAATGCAGCAGGGGCATAGGTTCCCTGTTTTGTGAAACTGTGATCCCACAGGCTGTGTGGGTGGCCAAAAAAAAAAAAAAAGAAAAGCTGCAACATTCCCTTAAGCACTTTAGCCACACTCCACAAATTTTGACATGCTGTTTTTAATTATCATTCATTTCTAATTTCCTAATTTTCCTTGTTATTTCTTTGATCCGTTGGTTATATAAAGCATGTTTTGCTTGATTTATAAAGGACTTTCTAGATATGTTAGCTTTTGGATTCTACTTTCCTTCCATTGTATGTATTCAGTCTTTTGAAATTTGCTGACTTATTTTTTCACCTCATATGTGCCTATCTTTGTGAACATTCTATCTTTACTTGAAAAAGAATGTATGTTCAGGTAATGTTGATGAACTGTTTATATAAGCCATTAAGTCAAGATAAAATGTTTCTACTTTCTTTTGTCCACTTGTAACTGTTCAGGAGAAAGAAATGTTAGCATATCCAATTATGGTTGTAATTTGTATATCATCATTTGGTTTGGTCAGTTCTTGCCTTATTATATTTCGAAGTTCTGCTATTAAGTTCATAAATATTTAAGATATTTATATCTTCCTTATGAAGATATAAACTGCTATAAAATACATTTTGTAAACTGGAGAGTTTGTAAACTGCTATAAAAATACACTTTCATATGCATCAGAATTCAGGGACAGAAACTTTCACAGCAGCATCATTGTGATTACTGGTAACTGAAAGCAATACAAAGGTGCATCAGCAGGAGAATGGAAAGACAAATTGCTTGCTCAACAGAGGTGAAAATGGATGATACACAGATACATGAAATAATATGACAAAGCTTACAAGCATTTATTTTGAAGAAGATATAGGGCCAAACAGAGCACATAATACATGATTCCAGTCACACCATGATCAATAACAGCTACAACCAAATTCTATTGTGAGGAGTCATAAACTGTAGGAAAAAGTATTCAAAATCAGATAATACTGACTTTTAAGACTAGGGTATTGGCTTCCTCTTGGTGTGGGGGGAGGATCCCATGGTGATTTGGGTGGGCCACTCAGGACAACGTGCATGCTCAGTTGTGTCTGACTCTTTGTGACCTCATGGACACTGGCCTGCCAGGCCCCTTTGTCCATGGGATTCTCCAGGCAAGAATATTGGAGTGGGTTGCCATGCCCTCCTCCAGGGGATCTTCCTGACCTAGGGATCGAACCCACGACTCCTGCTTCTCCTGCATTGCAGGCAGATTCTTTACCCACTGAATCTCCTGGGAAGCCCACTCAGGACAATGGGTACTGCTGATATTCTTTTGTATTGCCTTTGGTGCTAGTTGATTACATAGGTATCAACTACAGAAAGATTCATTAACATCGAAATATTTAAAAATTTCCTTTGTGCATGTCACATTTCCCTAGGTTATGGGTGAAACTGTGTTTCCCCAAAATCCATATGTTGAAGCTCTAACCCCTAGTGTCTCAGAATGTGACTGTGTTTGGAGATAGGGCTTTTAAAGAGATAATTAAGGTAAAATGAGATCATATGGGTGGGCCCTAATCCAATATGACTGGTGTCCTTAGAAGAAGAGGAGATTGGGACCCAGACAACATGGACTGAAGTACAACCATGTGAGGACACAGCAAGCCAAGGAGAGAGGCTAATCTGCCAATGCCTTAATATTGGACTTCCAGGCTCCAGAACAGTGAGAAAATGAATTTGTGTTGGTTAAACCACCCAATCTGTGGTACTTTGTCATAGCAGCTCTAGCAAACTAATGCTCAGACAGTAAGTCCCCAACATATGAACTTTTAAGTTGCAAACTTTCAAAGATGCGAATGTACATGCCAGCCCCTTATGCCAATTGTTGTCCTGAACCTACTGTGCTTCTCAAGGTACTGTAAGATTAAAAGTATTCCTTTATTTTTTGAGCTTTTTATGTTTTACGTACATATTTGTGTGAAAAGTATTATAAACCTATTAGTACTGTCTAGCCAATTGTATTAGGTACGTAGGCTAACTTTGTTGGATTTATGAATAAATTGGACTTATGAATTAGCTCTTGAAACAGAACTCATTCATATGTAGGAGACTTTAAGGGAAAAATTGGTATGAATATAAATGTGGTTCTTACCTTAGGTGCAACCACTCTACAAAAACAAATAAAAGATGTAAATTTTAATGCAGCTTTAAAAATACCTGACTAATGCAATGAAAACAGGAAGAAAAAGAATTGTGTAACTGAAACACTGATTTAAAAAAAAAAGGATTTGGTATTAAGCTTAAGTTCTAGTTCTCTTCTAAATGAGATCTTTGTTGCCGGGAGCCGTCAGGATGCCCCCTTGTTCGGATGACAAGGTCACGAGACTAAGAAAGAAATCGCAAAGCTGACTGTCTTTATCCGGGCATCCTGGGCAAGCCCCACCCTGGTATTTTTCTTGGGAGTTCTGTCCATGCTCGGAACATTGGCTCATCTCAGTAGGTCAGTCACAGTTGGAAAGAATTTGTCCTGAGATAATCCCCCCAGACCTTACCAACCAGAGGATCCTGGAAGGTGGATCACCTTCCCCGGGGGCTAAGGAGGAATGAAAGGGGACATTTAAATAGATTACTACTCCTCCTACTAATTACTGGGGAGTTTACCAAGAGTTATCTGGGGGTCATGGCAAGGCCACCATCAAAAAGGCTCGTACTTGGGTCACCTTTTCACCTCCCACTCCCCTGACCACTCCACAGAGGAGGCTCTCTTCCTTGAAAAAATCAGGCTCGATTGGGACTAAGGAATGCTCATAATTGTGGCCAGCATAGGTGGAGATATTGATTGCTTTAAGATAATGTAGACATAGGAATTCATTATAGTAGTTATAAGGTTAATAGGGTTTTATTGCTGAAGCAGTGCTGCTTGACTGTCTCTTAGTCCTGTTTCCTCTTCCTAAACTTAGTCCTCTTCCTTAACTGTCTTAGTCCTCTTTCCTCTTTCTAAACTCTTTGTCCTCTTTCCTCTTTCCTCCGAAGAACTGAAGTAGGTTACTAGAATAAACTCTCAAGCTTTAGCCCTTCCCTTTAGCTTCTACACAGTTATACCTGATAAGAGAAATGTAACCTTTCTACTTAGGTTGATGTACTTATCATGATTGAATGAAGTATACTGAAGACATTCAAATGGTAAACATACTATTGTTAAATCTAATTACATAAAAATCTGACTTCTGTAAGGGGAATGTTTCATGATATATTGGGGAATGAGCTCAATGATAAGGTTGCTATGGAAGGTAGAAAACAAAAAATTGTATAGAATGATAGGTGATGTAATGATGTAATGGGGATGTCTTTTGGCTATAAAACTGTAAACCAACAATAATAAACAGAGAGACTGCTCTATCACCACACATCGACTCAGCTCAGTTCTTCCGCCGACGCCACTCATCCCTCAAGACCCCCGGACCCGCTGGGCCTGGACCCCGGCACTTTGTCATCATGGACAGGAGTGAGATGTCAGTATTAATTTTTCACAGACCCAGTACATGAGCCGCCCAGGGAATATTGGTGAAATAAAAAGATAAATCCATAATATGAAGTGAAATAAAAACTTTCCCCAAAATGATTAATTTGGTTTCAAAACCAGGGATAATCAGAATTACTTGGAAGCAAACTACTATGATTAAGACCACTGAAAGTCAGACAAACCATAATTTGAGTCATCCAGTTGCCCAGACATTTTCCAAAACTATTCATGGGAGTTGAGCCCAAAGAGGATAGGGTGGAGGCAACAGAGATGAGAGCCTGGAGCTGCTCAGGCAGTTGTGTGTGGGCCTCCCATAAAATGGGATATGTGTAGAGAAGCAGCCCAGAAATCTGTCTGGGTTCTCCTGGCTTTTTGGCAGCAGACTACATCGGGTGGCTTCTGGACAAGGTTGTACAAGGCCTGGTGAAAACAGTTGCTGGGGGCTGAGTGCTGAATGGAGGTTGCAGAGGTCTACAGTGTGCAAGTCATTTGAATCTTGACCAGCCAGAGGGGAGAGACCTCCTCTCTGAACACCCTGAGCATTCCGTGGAGACCCCAGAGAGACCACCCCTTAGAAGTAACACTGTGCCTTAGCCTGCATGCCCATTCTCCGGAGGGCCAGTAGCTGACAGTTCCTGGTAGAGGGGTTCCGAGTGACTAGCCACAGGCACAACGGACCCACAGAAGACTTTAAGGTTCTTTTCACCTTTCCCTATCAGTTCTTATGGATAACCTGCTAGTAGGGGTACTGACAGTCCCCTGAGAGGGCGCTGAGCCCTCCCAGGATAGGGTGCTGTCCCAAGTCCCTGGCTCCTTTGGGCACCAGGCCTAACTCGCCCAGTGCTGGTCTCAACAGCTCACCTCCCAGCACTCCCTCAGGAGCTGCATTCTGAGGCTAAATCTTGACCTTTGGCTCCAGAGGTTGAGTTTCCACAACTCCCTTCACAGGCCAAATGCTCCAGGCTGGCTCCTAGACCGAGACCTGACCTTGACCGGTGGCCGCCAGGAGGCTACTGAGGAGTGGCCAGCCAGCTAGTGACAGCCACCCCAACTCGTGACTTTTCCAACAGGTTCTAGCAGTGAATTTCGTTCTAAGACTCGAGAGAAAAGCAGAAAAGTATTAGGAAGGGACTTCAGGTGCCCAGGCCCCAGCAGGGTCAGGTCAGTGCTGTGGGAGGCCTTTCCTGGGGATCCGTGGCAGCCTGGCCAGTCCCGCCAGTAGAGGGTGCCCCTGAGGGTGGATGGAGCGGTCCCTGCGCCCTAACCGTGGTGAGGTGATGCGATGTCACTGCCAGGCTCCTGGATGTAGAGATGGGGACCGCAACGGAACACGAAACCAGTAGCCCAGACCAGGACGCATCTGAGCTCTGAGACCCGAAAGGCGTCCCAGCCGGCCTCTGCCACTCTCTCAAACTGCGTTCCCCACCCCTTCGAGGTCGTAGAGCACCCGCCCTTCACAGGACCTCCTGTTTCGTGGCTTTGGCAGACGGTCCAGCAGATTTAAGCCACCGTCGCAAAGCCCCAAGCAGGGCTGAGCCCACCACTTCTGACAGTGACATGAAAGTAAAGTCACTCAGTCGTGTCCGACTCTGAGACCCCATGAATTGTAGCTCACCAGGCTTCTCTGTCCATGGGATTTGCCAGGCAAGAATACTGGAGTGGGTCGCCATTGCCTTCTCCAGGGGATCTTCCCGACCCAGGGGTTGAACCCAGGTCTCCCTCACTGCAGGCAGATGCTTTACCCAATGAGCCACCAGGGACAGTGACATGAAGCAGCTTTTAAAAGGAGGATGCAGCTAGCGGCGCACAAGGTGTACCTAAGGAGATATTGGGAGTTAAATAAAGAGGTAGCTTTAGGTTGACCGCAAACTGCAAATCAGCATTCAAAGTATAATTTTATTTTTACTAAGAAAAACAATGTATATAGGAATGTATCTGAACATATATACACACGCATTAAGCAAGACTTACACATGAAGACTCAGTTCAAAAAGGATAATATAAGCTTGCAAACACTGCTTCAGAAGCTTAAAAGTATCAGACTTTTCATTTTGTATTTTAGAAATGTGTATAGGGTTGACATTTTATATGTTAAAGTATTATGAAGAGTAACATTCACAAACACATTTAGCAACCTCAATTCAAAACTCCTGTGCCGTTAGAAGTGATTCCTGTTAGTAGCAAAAAACAAACAAAAACCACGTTTCCCATTCATAGGAATCACAGCAGAAGGATACAATGTTCTTAAACTTGCATGAAATCAGCTAAAGCCCTTTGAAGACAGATTATTGGACTTTAACCCCAGAATGTCTGATTCAGCAGGTCTAGGTTCAAACTGAACGTTTGCACTTCCTTAGGTATTCTCATGTGGGACCTTACTGGTGGCTCAGTGGTAAAGAATTCGCCTGCCAGTGTAGGAGACACAGGTTTGGTCCCTGGTCTGGGAGGATCCAACAAGCCTCAGAGTAAGTAAGCTCTCAGCCGCAACTATTGAGCCGGTTCTCTAGAGCCCGGGGAACCACAACTACTGAAGCCCAAGTGTCCTAGTGCCTTTTTGAAGCAACAAGAGAAGCCACCTCAATGAGAAGCCTGTGCACTTCAATAAAGAGTTGCCCCTGCTCTCCACAACTAGAGGGAAAACCCAAGAATCAATGAAAATCTAGCACAGCCAAAAATTATTAAATAAATAAAATAAAATTATATTTTAAAAAAATCCTTGAAAAAAAAAAAGAGTTCTCATGTGATGCTTTTGCTGCTGGTTCACAGATCAAACTCAGAGAAGTGGTGTTCCAGGAAAGGCAATGCTATCTCATGCCCCAGACAACAGGGCTGGAGGTTTGCAGACTCCACAGGGCAGATCCCAGAGTTCTCACTGACATCCCTGGAGGTCTCGGCAGTGAGCAAAGCACAGAAATGGCCCTCTGGAGGTCCTAGTCCCTCCACTGCTAAGGAGTCCAGTGAGGAAGCCCCAGGAGGCAGGTGACCACAACCCCCACCAGGCTCCACCCACTGAAGCCCCCAAATCACTTATTTCTTCTGCCTGGAACTGCCTGAAACAATAAACCCAACAGGACTCATTCCTCACCTCCTTCAAGTGTTTACTCAGTTATCTTCTTACTAAGGAGATCTCCCTTACTGCACATATCTGCATAAAAACAAAACCCTTAGTTGTTAAAAACCAAATAAAAAAATCCCCGTTGGTGTTAAAAGGTCCTATTCCTAAAAACCAGCAGGTGGAGCAGGTGGGAGAGGGGTGCGGCCAGGCTGGTGACTTCAGTCCTGCTTCTCCTTGTGGTAATGTTGCAGACTACCTCCCTACTTCTCAGCACATAATCACTCCTCTCCATTCTGCCTACTACATTCTGCTTATATAATTTAGTATTTCTTCTCTGTCTTTAAAAAAAATGTATTTGTTTATTTAGCTGTGTCTGGTCTTAGTTGAAGCATGTGCAATCTTAGCAGAGCTCAGGTTTCTCTAGTTGTGGCACATGGGTTGCCGAGTGTTTGGGCCTGAGGCATGTGGGATCTTAGCTTCCCAACCAGGAATCAAACCCATGTCCACCGCATTGGGAAGAGGATTCTTAACCACTGGATCCCCAAGGAAGTCCTCAAGTACTTCTCTCCTGTTGTCTGTCTGTCTTCCTTGAATATAATATAAGCTCCATTGAAGGCAAGAGTTTTTGTCTCAATTGTTTCATGATGCCTCCCATGCACCTACAATACATTCTTAGTGAACATTTGTTCGATCAGTGAATAACACTACAGATCCCTGTTCACTTTCACATTTTCTCTTTACAATATTTTCAAGAATGAAAAGGAATCACTTTTGGAAATACCATCCTCAGTGTGGCTACTTCTCTCAGGGCCTCCAAACATCCCTTTTGCATCTCGATCTGGCTTTTTTTCCCTTTAGTCCCTGACAGAACATACTGAAATGCACAAAACTGATTAACACTTTAGGCTACATGCATTTGAAGAGCAACAAGTTACGTTTATTAGCTCC
Organism: Antilocapra americana; assembly: GCA_007570785.1. Classification (NCBI taxonomy): domain Eukaryota; kingdom Metazoa; phylum Chordata; class Mammalia; order Artiodactyla; family Antilocapridae; genus Antilocapra; species Antilocapra americana. The sequence goes on from ML660220.1 coordinate 5,451,713, forward strand.
CAGCTACGTGTGGAAGCACTCTCAGTGACACCATGGAATGATCATTTGGATTTGCAGTCTTTGGAGCATCGGGAAAAACGCTTAGCCTCTGAGAGCATGCTGATCTTGATGAACTGTGAAATAATCTTTATCAACACTTTGGTGATCAACTGCAGACAACACTGCTCACAAATCCGTGTGCCTTTCCTTTGAGAGAAAGCAAAGCGCCTTTTCCGCGGCTTGGAAAGGATGGGACAAGCGCTTTTCGCCGCGTGCGGAGAGCTGACTATATTACCCAGAGTGCTCTGCGCTGAATAGCGGCAGCGCTGACCCAGTGAAGGCACGGGAGAGGGGCGAGCCATGATTGGCAAAAGATAGGGGCGGGACTTCCGGTCTCTCTTTGTGGCGGTCATTTTGGCTGGATTGGGGCCGTTCACCAGCTCTGTAGCTCTTGATCGCTGAGTCGGGTCTGAGGCAACCAGAGGCTGAAAGATCGAAAGAAATTGTTGTCCTCACTGCTCAGAGGTGAATCTGAGGCTTGGAGAGGGGGCCACCTGGGAGGACCTCACGTTAGGGCTGGGCTGGAAGGGGTGATGGAGTTCCCACACTGGTCACCTGTCTCCCGTCCCTGTTCACCCACAGGCTCAGATCTCAGAGGCCTCACCGATAGACCTGGCATGAGTTGGTGCTGAGGTCTTCAGGCCCTCACTTGAACCACTCACACTTTTGAATCCTAAAGCCCCACATATGGAGAGCATGGTTGAATTACCGTAACCTAGGTCAGAGGATACAGCACCTGCAGGGGTGTGAGAAGGGAGGGCCCATTTCCAAAAGTCAGTGTGATGAGATGTGGGAGTGTTACAAGCAGAGACATCGCATGTGCAAAGACCTGGAGGAGCTTCTGGTCCAGGACTGTTGGGGAAACCTGGGTTTCATGTCCTGTCTGTACAGAGCAGAGTGGAACTGGGGAGCGGAGCTTGGAATGGCAGGTGGAGGAGGTGTACCTAGGTTCTTATGGTGCTTGGAAACATGGAGGGTTGTGAACAGAGGAGGAACACAGTCTGAGTTAGAGTTTTTCAAGTTTCACCCCAACTAGAAAAGGGATGATGAGGACAGGGAGTCACCTGAAGGTTGAGCCCTTCTCCAAAGTCACACAGCTGGTAAGAGGTATTACTGAAGACTAGGATACAGAAGTTAACAATAAGGCTTCCTTGGTGGCTCAGTGGTAAAGAGTCCACCTGCCAATGCAGGAGACCACAGGGTCAATCCCTGATCCAGGAAGTTACCACATGCCTCAGAGTAACTAAGCCTATTTGCTGCAACTTTTTGAACCTATGCTTTGGAGCCCCTGTTCTGCAACAAGAGAAGCCACCACAATGAGAAGCCCTTGCTCTACAATGAAGAGTAGCCCCTGCTCTCTGCAACTAGAGAAAAACCCACACAGGAAGACCCAGCACAGCCAAAAATAAATAAAATTTTAAAAACGAGAAGTTAACAGTAAGCCCAAGATCACTTGGCCCCAGCACTAGGCAAAGGTACAATGGAGGTTTGAGCACGTGGAGCCTTTCCATGGTGACTTGCTTCTCACAGCCTCCCTTTTCACACAGGTTCCATGGCCGCAGAAGTCCTTAAGGACCCTAGCGAGGTGAGTGGGATCTCACCAGTCCCAACTTCCTCACACAAAACACACAGATTCTCTGAGATTGTGATGCTCTAGGATGCAAACTGTCACTCTCCTAGCCCTTTGGCCTGGGGACTCTTGAGAAACCCCAAGCCCTAGGTCAGTGTTTATGTGAAATAGTTCCTATGTCTGGCAACCAAGGGAATGAGGTGGGGCAGGTTATTCTAGGCACAAGTAGTAGTATATCCAAATGCTTGAAGGTAAGGTTGAGCTGGGAGTGTTCAGAGAACCACATTTCTCTTTCCTCTGATAATCAGGAAAGAAACAGTTAGACCTGAAATGGCAGCCTGAGAAGTTGAATGTTTTCCTGGAGAGGATAGGAGCAATGGTATAAGAACAAGGAGGTTATGTGACTCAGGTCTTAGAAGGCTCTGTCAGACTGCAGAGTGAAGAACAGATTTAGGAGAGTGAGGGAAGAGGCAGGAAGACCAGGGATGACGTTACTACAGTAGTCCAGATGACTATTGGTGGTAACTGGGCAGTCTGTTGGCTGTGAAAGTAGAAGTGGTTGGATTCTGGATCTGGTTTTTTTTTTTTTAAATATATGAGTGAGTGAGAGGTATGTGTTAGCATTCATTTGTGTTTGACTCTTTGACCCCATGGACCATATCCCCACCTCCACCCCCACCCCCAGGCTCCTCTGTCCATAGAAGTCTTCAGGCGAGAATACTGAATTGAGTAGCCATTCCCTTCTCCAGGGCATCTTCCTGACCCAGGGATTGAAGCCAGGTCTCCTGCATTGCAGGCAGATTATTACTCTCTGAGCCACCAGGGAAACCCCTTTAAAGTACGACTGACTGGATGTTCTCATGTTGAGGATGAGAGAGAAAAAGGTAGGAGTTGGGGATTACCCTGAGGTTTTGGAAGGAAGAAAAGAAAGCTGGCAGTAATTTTCAATGGGAATATCAGGAGGTTTTTGTTTTGTTTTTTGGTGGGAGGTAAGCCATGTTAAGAATCTGAGATGTTTCAGAAAATACTGCTTGAAGGCATTAAATTGGCAGTTGGACATAAATGTCTGAAACTCTGGGGAATGATTCAAGATGGAGACATCGAAATGGTGGTGGTTACTCTGTGTATCCAAGATGAGGTGAAGTCGTGGGTCATATTTAGGAGGAGGTTATGGTGGTAATGCTATTAGCAGGCCAAGAAAGGAAAGGTGGTGCCCCAGGACTGGGTCTCTTGTTTGAGCACCTGGTTAGGGGTAATGTGCAATCACAAGCATTGTTGAGGGTGAGAACTGGCCATGAAAGAGGGCTTGGGAAGAGGATGGTTTGGCAGGTGGTCAAGGCTTCCAAGGGCAGAGTAGACATTGAAATGATGCAGAAGCCTAGATATAACTGAGGAAACATGACGCTAAGGCTGAGGCTGATCCCTATGCTCATGTCTATGGACTTGTTAGGATTTGGGGTGGTCAGGCTGGTGGATTGGGTAAGGGGAAAATGTGGTTGTTTCATGTTAGTTGAGTCACTAAGCTGTAGGAGGAGAGCCATGAGGGTGGGCTTTGAATGAGTGTTAGGTTGAGAGAGGAGGGTTGTGACTAACAAGGAGACAGTAAGTGCCACATGGAAGTGGAGGAGGACCAGTGGGATCTTAATGCATGTGGTTCTGAATGGCTGAGGGTGACACAAGCAATAAGCCAGGAAGTGAGGATGGGCTAGCAGGATTCAAGGCTGCCCCTGGCAGTGGGAGCCAGTGAGGGTCTGGAGTCATGCTGAGTCCTGTTTGTATTTGCATAATCTTGACACCATGAGGTAAGTAACACATGGGGTAGCCAGGGAGAGGTTTACAGCATGGGACAGAGAGGTGGTGGTGGTTTCAGTAGGGTCTGGAGATAGAAGAGAGGTACAGTCTAAAGTATGATATGCACATGAAGAAGAAGTATGAAGTGATGTCACCAGTGTCCTGATATTAGGGACTGAAGGATGAAGGGCGGGCCCAGGTTTGGTTGTGCTTGGGAGGCACCCTCTGGGAGACTTCCCAGGAATTGCCTGGCAGGATAGGTGGAGCCCTGCATGGCAGGCCTGGATCTTAATGGCATCCTTGTGCCCACATGCCTAATGTTGCTGAGGATTAGACACAGTAACTAATGGGACCACTAGGAGGGAACAGACACAAATGGCACCAGGGTCCAATACCTCATCTGAGCTGTGGAGCTGGGGAGAAGTATGAGTGTGGAATACATATGTGGGGATATGGATTGGGGATCCTTGACTGGCAGGCCATTCATGATTTCCTCTCTCCTCATCATGGCAGGGCAGCATAACCTTTGAGGATGTGGCAGTGTACTTTTCCTGGGAGGAATGGGCTCTCCTTGATGAGGCCCAGAAACTCCTATACTGCAATGTGATGCTGGAGAACTTTGCACTTATGGCCTCTCTAGGTAAGACCCTCACACCTGCCCCAATATAGTTTCCTTTTCCCCATGGACAGATCGAATCTTTCTCACATCAGGACCACAGGCACTGCTTCCTTCCCCAGTTCCCTGGGTAGGTGCTCTGGTTGCTAGGGCTGAGCTGCCTGCAGTGTCCTATCTTTTTCTCACTCAGTCCCAGTACCTGCTGCCCCAAAGCCTTTCAGGGAAGGAGTCAAAAGTCTCGCAGTTAGCCTTTGGATCCCACCTTGCTTTCCCTTTCTCTGGCCAGGTGACACCTCTGCCCTAGGTTCTACTCCCTTCCTCATTTCTGCCTATGCTAGGAATTGCAGTCACTGATATGGTCACTACTGACATGGCCCACAGGCTATTCTTGCAAGACCCTTCTCCGAGGTTAATTTTGGTAATACTGAATTTTCTTTCCTATGTCTGTCACTCTGAGTTACTATAGGCCAGTGCTGGCCACTCACCTGTCCAGTCTTTTCCTTAGAGCTTGTATCATCCAGGCACTATATTTACATGGAGGATCAGGGGAGAGCTGTGGATGCTTCTCAGGGTGGGCATGACTCCAGCTCCACAAAATGGGCTCAGAGGGTCCCTGGCACTATTGAGTGGCAAATGAGGGGGCGTGACCTCAGGACTGTGTGTTCAGTTCATACCCTGATTCTGTTCTGTTTCCTCTACATTTTGGTGCCAATACCAGTGGCCATACTTTATTTCTACTTTTCCTCCTCCATTCTTGACACTTTGCTTACTTGTCATTTCTACACTGACTCTCTGTCCAGGGTGAATCCTAACTCTCGCAATGGATTCCACCCATTCTTCTCCACTGCTTTTTCTCACAGTGTTCTCCATCACTGCCCCACACATATTGTGTTGTGAGATGTGCACATCTCTCTAAGTAGTCTTTGAACAAGAACTACTTTGGTGCTGTTGGGTTTTCTTGGGCCCAGACATATCCTTCTGCATAGCTCTCCTGTGTCATAGCAGAGAAGTCCTCAAAACCATTCAGAGTGAGTTGCAGACCTGCATCTCCTCTTTGTGCTGTACCCTGCCCTTCCTCCTGCACTTGGTCCTTCACTATGTCCTTCATGTCCCCCAGGCTTTGACCTTTAGAGGACCATTGCTACACAGCAGCTGCTTCCTCCTCCTGACAACAATGCTGTGGACTCGTGTGCACTCATTCATTAGTGTATCGGATGCACTTTTGTGATGGAGGTTGCTCCTTGCCACCAGACTCAGCTGTCCTTCAGCTGTATTTCTTTGTTTCCAGGTTATTGGCATGGAGGGGAAGACGAGGAGGCACCTTCTGGGCAGAGTGTTTCTGTAGAAGGAATGTCACAGGTCAGGACTCCCAAAGCAGGTCCCTTTCCCCACAAAGCCCACTCCTGTGAGACATGTGTCTCTGTCTTAAAAGACATCTTTCACTTGGCTGAGGAAAGGGGCACACATCCCAAGCAAAAACCGTATACATATGGGGCAGGTGGGAAACCATTCTTTTAGTATCAACCTTCACCAGAAGCAGCACAGTAGAGAAAAATTTTCAGATGTGGCAGGGCCTTGTTTGTGAAGAGCTACAAACTCCATATACCAAAGAATTCCTTTACCTGAAACAAAGTTGAGAGGTGCTTGCTGGTCATTTCAAGCTTCCTGGAGCACCAGTCCACATATAGCAGAAGAAGCCATGCAGCAGCTCCAAGTGTGGGGTGACCATTCATAGTAGGAAAATTCATTAGAAGTGTGATGGATGCAGGAAAGCCTTCAACCACAAATACCAGAGACTCCACAAAAAAGAAAAAGTACTTAAACTTTCCCCAAATGTAGTAAAATCCTCAGCTGCAGATACAGACCTGTTCTCACCAGTGAATGTACACTGAAGAAAGACCTTATTAATGCAGTGAATATGGGAAATTCTTTATCTAGCTTTCTTGAGAACCAGAGAGCTCATACTGGAGAAAGACCTTCTGAATGCAATGGGTATGGGAGAGCCTCTAGGAAAGCTTCAACCTCATTAAATATTGGATAGTTCACATTAGAGGAAGGTCTTATGAGTGTAAAGAATGTGGGGAATTCTTTAGCTGAAGCACCCACCTTATTCAGCACTGGAGACTGCACACTAGAAAAAAGCCTCACGAAGCAGAGAAGCTTTCAGTTCAAGGTCTGCTCTGATTTATCACTGAAAGCTTGTCTGAAGAGAAAACTTTAGGCCGAAGGCTTATCCTTATTCAGCAAGAAAGTGGAGAAAGGTGTTAAAAGTGCCATGACTATGGGAAAGTCTTCTGTCAAAGGTCTTCTCTGATTCAGCACCAAATATTCAATCATATAGGCCTTATGAGTACAGTGAATTAAGAAAAGTCTGCATCCAGAGATCTAACTTCATTCAACACCAGGAAGGTCCATACTACAGAGGGACCTTATGAGTGTGGTGAACATAGGAAAGCCTTCAGGTGATAGTTTAACCTCATTCAACAGCAGGAAATTCACATGAGTCACCATAGACGTATAGGGACGGTGCAATCTACTTGCTCAATGTAACAACACTAGAGGGGAGCCTTTGTGATGAAGACATCTGCCTAATGTTGAACCTTTTATATGCGAACATCCACAGTGAGGAGATTCTCCAAAAGTTACAAATTTGTGGCAAGCTTTCTTGTACTTTATGGCCTAGCCAAGGCTCTTGCCAGATATGTCACTGCTCATTTCTGTTGTAGAGGCCATCTTACCTTCACACCTGGCAGGTCCCCACAGTGGCCAGTTTCAAGATGCCGAAACAATGTCACTGAACTTGGAATAAGAAGAGATGCACAGTAGCTCATCATTATATTTTTTTCCCCACCATACTGATAGAGTTTTCATAAGTAAATCCAAGAACATACATAATAGTAAAATGACTAGGAAAGACAAATTTTGAGTATTTAGTACCGTTGGTATTTTAACAGCTTTATTGAGGTATGATTCACTTAAACTGCACAAAGAGTATACAATTTGATGTTTTTGATATATGCTTACACTCCTGAAACCAAAATATTTTCTTCTACTCTTTTTACTCTGTCTTATTAACATGAAATTATTACTGCAAGGACATAATCTTCCTTTTGTAATAGATATTTTTACACATACACACATGTATATATAGCTGGAGAGAACTGTTATGAAGCTCCATGAACTATTCCTCAGTCTTCCATTATTTATCATTTCATGGCCATCCTTTTTTAAAATTAATTTATTTTAATTGGAAGCTAATTACTTTACAATACTGTGGTGTTTTTTGCCATATATTAACATGAATCGGCCATGGGTGTACATATGTCCCCCGTCCCGAACCCCCCTCCCACCTCCCTCTGCTTCCCATCCCTCTGGGTTGTCCCAGTGCGCTGGCTTTAAGTGCCCTGTTTCATGCATCAAACTTGGACTGATGATCTATTTCACATATGGTAATATACATGTTTCATTGCTGTTCTCCCAAATCATCCCACCCTCACCTTCTCCCACAGAGTTCAAAAGTCTGTTCTTTACATCTGTGTCTCTTTTGCTGTCTGGCATATAGGGTTGTCATTACCATCTTTCTAAATTACATATATATACATTAATATACTATATTTGTGTTTCTCTTTTTGACTTACTTCACTCTGTATAAGAGGCTCTAGTTTCATCCACCTCATTAGAACTGACTCAAATGTGTTCCTTTTTATAGCTGAGTAATATTCCATTGTGTATTTATACCACAACTTTCTTATCCATTCATCTGCCGCTTCCATGTCCTAGCTATTATAAACAGTGCTGCAATGAACATTGGGGTACATGTGTCTCTTTCAATTCTGGTTTCCTCGGTGTGTATGCCCAGCAGTGGGATTGTTGGGTCATATAGCAGTTCTAGTTCCAGTTTTTTAAGGAATCTCCACACTCTTCTCTATAGTGGCTATACTAGCTTGCATTTTCACCAGCAGTGTAAGAGAGGTCCCTTTTCTCCACACCCTCTCCAGCATTTATTGTTTGTAGACTTTTTGATGGCAGTCATTCCGACTAGTGTGAGATGGTACCTCACTGTGGTTTTGATTTGCATTCTCTAATAATGAGTGATGTTGAGCATCTTTTCATGCATTTGCTAGTTCATAGCCATTCTTGATTCATCTATACCCATGCTTATTACTGAGTTATTTACAAGCATACACATCATGTTGTTTAATCATAATCTCTTCAAGATGCATTTGGTCCACTGATTAAGAATCCACATTCCAGTGCAGGGGATGCAGGTTTGATCCCTGGTTGGGGAGCTAAGATTCCACATGCTGCAGGGCAACCAAGCCAGCACACTGCAACTAGAGAGTTCATGTACCACAACTAGAGAAGCTAGCGTGCTGCAACTCCTGAATCCTTGCACTCTAGACCTGTGCTCCACAATAAGAGAAGCCCATGAACTGCAACAAGAGAAAGCCCATGCACCACAACAGAGCCTATGCACCACAACAAAGACCTAACACAGCCAAAAACAAAGATGCATTTCTAAAATGTGAGGGCTGTATCACACAAAATAAAAATACTTTAAAATCTTATATGTTACCAGTACTCAGTTTTCTCAGTTGTTTCCAAAATATGTTTGTTTTTAAGGTGATGAAGTATAATCAATATCTAAAACATACCCATATTACTTTTAATAGGTATGTTTCATAAGTCTCTTAGCAAATAGGTGCCACTTACCTCCTTTTATTCTGATTTATTTGTTGAATTTGCTGGGTTGCTAGTCTATTAGGATTGTTCTCATTCTAGATTTGGTTGTTTGCACCTTTTTGATTTAACATACTTAACCTTCTCCCATCTTTCCTATAAACTAAATATTGAAGAGATGGATAATTGGGGTCTGCTTCTGGCTGACAGATGTGTAACGGTAACAGCTGGGGATACAACCTAGACAGCATATTAAAAAGCAGAGACATTACTTTGCCAACAAAGGTCCATCTAGTCAAGGCTATGTTTTTTCCAGTAGTCATGTATGGATGTGAAAGTTGGACTATAAAGAAAGCTGAGTGCTGAAGAATTGATGCTCTTGAACTGTGGTGTTGGAGAAGACTCTTGAGAGTCCCTTAGACTTCAAGGAAATCCAACCAGTCCATCCTAAAGGAAATCAGTCCTGAATATTCATTGGAAGGACTGATATTGAAGCTGAAACTCTAATCAACTTTGGCCACCTGATGTGAAGAGCTGACTCATTTGAAAAGACCCTGATGCTGGGAAAGATTGAAGGCGGGAGGAGAAGGGGACAACAGAGTATGAGATGGTTGGATGGCATCACTGACTCAATGGTCATGAGTTTGAGTAAACTCTGGGAGTTGGTGATGGACAGGGAGGCCTGGTGTGCTGCAGTCCATGGAGTCTCAAAGAGTCGGACACAACTGAACGACTGAACTGAACTGGAGATACAAGAATAGGACAGGTGAGATGGTCACACACCTGGAAACATGGTGTGACAATGAGTTTTGCTAGCACACTGAAGCACAGTCTACCAAAACAGATATTTCAGGTACTAAGTGTGCCAGGTGCGTAGTGATACTGCAGCAGAGCCAAGAATCATACACATATATTTGGGGGTCATGCGTGATGGGTTTGTGATATACCTGAATACAACCTTGGAATCCTTGGGACACTGTGTGACAGGTGCTGGATGTTAACACTCTTCAAAACAGACAAGACCCAGACACAATTACCAAGCTGGTAAGGAAAGATATGTGACAGACACGCGACACATTCAACTGACATGTAAAACATACCAGTGATCTGTGAGACAGGATGGAAGTACTGACACATGGCAGCAAGTATGATGACACAGATACTCCATGGAGACTCTAAATATAGGCATATGATAGGAATGCCACATGCTGTGATCACACAATTCCCATAGGTTGATGAGACAGGAATGCCCTACCTTGGAGAGAACAAAACTTCCTCTATCCCTGAAGATTTGATGATGTACTGATGGGGGTTATAACAGGGAACCAGGACTTCCCTGGGGGTACAGTGGATAAGAATCCAGGTGCCAACGCAGGGACATGGGTTCAATCCCTGGTCCAGGAAAATTCCACATGCCTCGGGGAAACTAAGCCCATGCACCACAACTACTGAGTCCAGGTGCTGCAACTATTGAAGCCCTTCCACCTAGAAGCTGTGCTCCACGACAAGAGACGTCACTACAATGAGAAGCCTGTGCACCACAACAAAGAGTAGCTCCTACTCACTGCAACTAGAGAAAGCTTGCAAGCAGCAACAAAGACCTAGTCCAGCAAAAAGTTTTTTAAAAAGAAAGAAGGAACCACGGTGCACATCGTGGCACAACCCAGAGACTCACCCATAGTTGATGACTGAATGTGAGCACAATAGGACACATGGTGGGAAGAGAGTAGCTTGAACCAGGCACCAGAAGCCTTCACTTTGAAATGCCAGCTGAGAAGACCTGGAGGTAGCAATCTGATCAGGACAATAGGGCAGGGACGTCACAGGTTTTCCTGGAGAGGTCAATCTACATTCAGCCAGATTGGGAATACTTGGTCAAAGGTGTTTCTAGGATAGAAGTTAGGAATATTTTTATAGATTAAAAGTCATTGCTGGGCATTTTGCATTCTACCCAGGAGGATAGGTATGAGCACTAAGCGGTAAAGTCACATACAACAAGGTACGTACGTGAAGGAACCAACACATGTCAGGGCCACATCAAAAATTCTCGGTCCTTCAGAGTCTCTCCCAACATCCACAGTGTTAATGGTGATAATGAGGCATGACTGCTGGGTATTGAGACCTGTGTGTATTGGGGATGACCCATAGGACTTTAGAAATGAATCATTGCATGTGGCAGTGAGGGCAAAGGATGAATTTGGGTGACATCAGTGGCCCTGTTAGGAATGCCCTGGAGGTGGTGACACCATTCATGGAAATAGTTTTCAAGTGAGGATAGAAAGTTTTCAGAAAGACTATATGCACTCATAGAAGAGGGGCTAGAGAGCCCCAGCTGGAGATGTTGCAATATGACTAGTTAATGGTCTGAGGCTCAGCAGATAATCTGAACAGGAGAGGAATCTGGGAGTCCCAGCCTCGATGGGAAGCAAACATGTCCTGGGGAAGCAAATGTGTTTATAGCTCAGGGCCCTCCTGGGACTGTGGGTTTCCCACTCCCTCTCCATCATGCTCTTCCCTCCACTCTAACCCAGTTGGACCCAAGCCTGGTGGGCAGTGGACATGCAATTGGCTGCATGGCCAGCTGATACCTGCTTGTCACCTTTGTATCCTAGTTAAGGGGCAGCCTCATCTAATCCCTGAGATTAGGTCCATTTCTGCACCATAGTTGCAACCACATTCTCTCTCCTCCATTTCCCTGGCCCCTTGTGTTCCCCATATTTCTCCCAGTCCCCTGTCCTCTGTGCCGCCTCAGCCCCCTCACTTTGCTGGACCCCCTCATCCCCAGGGTACCAGAGAGAGAAATGGACCTCCTCAGAATCCTCTGACCACACAGTCTGCTGGGGATGAGCTGCAGAGAAGAGCACAGCAGTAGTCTGGAAAACACAGTGTAGATTCTGGCTGTGCCCCTTTCCTGGGCTGTGATCTTGAAAAGTTCCCCCCTTTGTACTTGGCCTCCATTTCCTCAGGTCTAAGTGGGAATGTTAACTCTTCCCCTGGGGTGAGGAGACCAGAGAGGTCATGAGTGTGACGTGTGTTGTGTGTTCCCCCATGGCAGGTGTCAGCCCACCTCAGATGCCTTTGCTGTGAGGGATGTGATGACAGCTCTACTTACTCCTTTGCTCATGTCCATAGAAATATGCTCAAGAGTGGCTGAAATAAATATGAGAACAACAGATAATTGAAATGCTTCACATCCTTATTCTGAGGAGTCATGGAATTTACATACACAGACCATGGACCAGAGAGACCTGGCTTCAAGTATTGCCTCTGCTAATCAGACTAAGGACACAGGCCAACTTGCTAAGGTCATTGGTTGTGAGATGGAAAAGATGCTGGGTGTTTATCCCAGAACGTGGAGGATTGATAAAAAGTAGCACAGGCAACATATAAAAACAGATGGGTAATATAATCAGAGATGGAAATGCTGAAAATCAAAAGGAAATGCCCCAAATCAAAAGTGTTGTAACAGATGAGGAATGCCTTTAATGGGCTCATCAGTAGGCTGGGCATGGATGAAGAAAGAATCAATGAGCTTGAAAACAACGTCAATAGAAATTTCCCAAATGGAACTGCAAAAAGAGTAAAGAATGAAAATGCAGAATGGAATATCCAAGAGCTAAGAAACAATTATCAAAGATGTAAATGACACATAATGAAAATACCAGAAGAAGAAGAGAGAGGAGCAGAAGAAATACTTCAAATAAAAGGCTGAGAATTTCCCAAAGTTAATGATGTACCCTAAACCACAGATCCAGAAAGCTCAGAAAACCTGTAGCAAAATAAATACTAAACAGTCTACACTTAGGCATGTCACATTTGAACTGAAGAAAATCCATTTTAAAAAGAATAGGAAAAGAATTACACTGGAAACTGTGCATATAAGAAAAGACTGGAGTGAAATGTCTAAGAAAGAAAAAACACATTAATAACTTTGTTCAAAATAATTATAAAAATGTATTGGGTATTTATAACACATGGGAAAGTGGGAAAATGTTAGCAGTGTCATAGGGATTAGATAGAGGATTTGAGAATACTCTTACAAGGTACCTGCACTACCCATAAAATAATATAGTGTAATTTAAGAGTGGACTTAGATTAGAAGGAAATATATATTGTGAACTCTGAGCTAATCACTAAAAATTTTTTAAAGAAGTATCATCAACATGTTAAGAGAGGAGAGAAAATAGAATTATATAAAATGCTCAGTTAAAATCAGAGAAGGAAAAAGAGGAAATAAAAAGACAGTACAACAAACGAAACAGTTAAACATGTTTTTAATCCAACTATATCAATAATTAACTTAAATGTGAATTTCCCAAATACTCCCAACTATAGATTCAGAAACTGAGGAGTGGATTAAAAAAATGAGATTCAGTTGTATACTATCTATAAAAAAACACTTTAAATATAAAGACCCTGATAGATAAAAAGTTAAGGGATAAAGATATAACATCCTGTCACCAATCAAAAGAAAGCAGGAGTTGCTATATTAAATCAGACTTCAGAGCAAGGGAATTTTCTTTAGAGGGGTATTACATAATGATAAAGGAGTCAAATCTCTAAGAAGATAATAAATAATCCTTACTCTGGATTTTGCTAGCGACAGAGGTTCAAACTATGTGAGGTAAGGAACATTTAAACTCAACCATAAGAAAACAACCCAGTTGAAAAATGGGCCAAAGATCTGAACAAAGAAGGTATAGATAGAGCAAACAAGCATATAAAAAGATGCATATCATATGTCATTAGGGAATTGCAAACTAAAATATTAATCAGGTACCCACACACATTTTTTAGACTGAATACATGGTTTAAACCTGATAATACCAAAGTTTGGCAAGTACATAGAGCAACAGGGATTCTCATTCATTGCTACTGGGAATGAAAAATGGTATAGCCAATTTTATGGGTTCCCCAACTCGTATATTGAAGCCCCAACTCCCAATGTGACTGTATTTGGAGATAGGGCCTTCAAGGAAATAAATCATTAAAGTTAAATGAGAACAGAAGAGTACAGCACTATTCCCATAGGACTGGTGTCCACATTAGAAGAGGAAGAGACACCACATCTCTCTCTCTGTCCCCCTCACACAGAGGAAGGCCATGTGAGCACAGAGTAAGAAGGTGGCCATCTGAAGTCAGGAAGAGAGTGCTTACAGAAACTGAATTTTCTGACATCTTGATCTTGAATTTCTAGCCCCCAGGGCTGTGAGAAAATAAATGTTTGTTCTTTAAGCCACCCAGTCTGTGGTATTTTCATATGGTAGCCCAAGCAGACTAATGCAGCCACTTTGCAAGACAGTGTGGCAATTTCTTAAAAAGTTGAAAGTCTTGCCATACAATCCAGCAGTCATGCTGCTATGTATTTACTGTACTGAGTTGAAAACTTATGTCCACACAAAAAGTTGCCGATGAATGTTTATTGTAGATTTAGTCATAATTTCCCCAACCCAAGAGCAAATAAGATGTCATTCTATATGTGACTGAACTAAAATAACAACAATAACACACACAAAATGAACAAACAAGACTGTGGTACATACATATAATGGAATTTGGTGTTTTTTAATTTTTATTTTTTAAATTTTCTTTACTTTATTGTGTTGGTTTTGCCATACAATGACATGAAACCGCCATGGGTTTACATATGCTCCCCCTCCAGAACCCCCCTCCCTCCTCCCTCCCTATTCCCTCCCCCTGGGACATCTCAGTGCACCAGCCCCGAGCATCAATCCTGGGCTGGCGATTGATTTCACATATGATAATTAACATGCTTCAATGCCATTTTCCCATATCATCCCACTCTTGCCCTCATCCACAGAGTCCACGAGTCTGTTCTATACATCTGCGTTCCTTTTGCTGTCTCGCATGCAGGGTTCTCGCTGCCATCTTTCTAAATTCCATATATATGCGTTAGTATACTGTATTGTTGTTTTTCCTTCTGGCTTACTTCACTCTGTATAATAGGCTCCAGTTCCGTCCACCTGAGTAGAACTGATTCAAATGAATTTTCTTTTAATGCTGAGTAATATTCCATTGTGTATAGGTACCACAGCTTTCTTATCCATTCGTCAGTTGATGGGTATCTAGGTTGCTTCCATGTCCTGGCTATTGTAAACAATGCGGTAATGAACATTGGGGTACACATGTCTCTTTCAATTCTGGTTTCCTCGGTGTATATGCCCAGCAGTGGGATTGCTGGGTCATATGGCAGGTCTATTTGCAGTTTTTTAAGGAATCTCCACATTGTTTTCCATAGTGGCTGTACTAGTTTGCATTCCCACCAACAGTGTAAGAGGGTTCCCTTTTCTCCACATCCTCTCCAGCATTTATTGCTTGTAGATTTGTGGATGGCAGCCATTCTGACTGGTGTAAAGTGGTACCTCATTGTGGTTTTGATTTGCATTTCTCTGATAATGAGTGATGTTGAGCATCTTTTCATGTGTTTGTTAGCCATTTTTATGTCTTCTTTGGAGAAATGTCTGTTAAGTTCTTTGGCCCACTTTTTTTTAAAGTTTTTTTTAAATTAGTTTTGCCATACAATGACATGATATCACCATGGGTTTACATATGCTATCCCTCTAGAACCCCCCTCCCTCTTCCCTCCCTCCTCCCTCCCCCCTGGGAAATCTGGATGCACCAGCCCCGAGCATCAATCCTGGGCTGGCGATTGATTAGGCATATGATAATTAACATGTTTCAATGCCATTCTCCC